>JAVHNF010001067.1:5691-18082 GCA_034783455.1 Micropsitta finschii | reverse complement strand
AAGGGGTAATGGGTTCAAACTTAAACAGGGGAAGTTTAGATTGGATATAAGGAAGAAATTCTTTACTGTTAGGGTGGCGAGGCACTGGAATGGGTTGCCCAGGGAAGTTGTGAATGCTCTATCCCTGGCAGTGTTCAAGGCCAGGTTGGAGAGAGCCTTGGTCGGAATGGTTTAGTGTGAGGTGTCCCTGCCCGTAGCAGGGGCATTGGAACTGGATGATCTTAAGGTCCTTTCCAACCCTAACTAGTCTATGATTCTATGATTATCCACAGTTTCTTTGGGCAGCCCGTTCCAGTGTCTCACCAGCCTTACAATGAAGAATTTCTTCTGTTTCAGAATCATTCATATTGTTGATCCATGTTTTCTGAATTGTTCATTGGATCAGGGCAACCAAACTGGCATCTCCGTGTTAGATCTAGCTTGAAATGCCTTCATCCAGCCGGTCATCTTTGCCCAAGAAGTGATCAGCAATGGCTGGAGCAGCACACAAAGTACCTATGTGGAACTGTGGGCTATTGGTAAGGGAGCTAGTGTGTCTGTGTAGCCTGCATATATGGCCTCCTTTACTATCAAGTGCTTTAAGGTAACATTAAACTAATAGGAAAATTTAGGCTTAAGGTTATGTATTTGTAGCTCCTTTTCTAGTGTTAGGATCATGCTGCTGTGATGGTTACAGATCTGCCCCAGAGTGCTTGCTTTCCCTGGCCTCAGTTTCTTCTGCTTCTAATGGCCAAGCAGTATTAACTAGTAAAGACTTGATTTTAAAGTCATACAAACTTGAGTGCTTCATGTGTATTTTCGTTGTCCTAAGACAAATTAGTCATGTTAAATAATGTTAAGTGGTCCCTGAGGAACTCCTGCTAAGAATCTCAAGGCTCCTCTTCCTGAAGTGTTAATATGTATACTGAGATTTTTGGCTGATGCCACCTTGATATTCATTCCACTTTGCTGAAGCAGTTGCAGTTCAGCACAATATTTTTACAAGAATTAATATTGCCTTAATCATGGTTCGACACAAAATTCAACTGAGAAAACAAATAATGGTTCTTTTGTCATATCTCGTATCTCAACTATTTATTTGGTATGAGGATAAGGGAAAAAATCCAAAATGCATTGCACATGGAGGATTACTGTAAAGTAATTTGCTTCCTTTTAAAGAACTTGTTGCTTATTTTCCTTCTGTAATGCACCTCTTGGGATAAACTGCTAATTCTAAAAATATGTCAGTTCTGCCATTTCCCACTAATACACTTTTTCTTTGTTTGGCTTGGTTTGCTTTTTCCCTGAGCCACTTTAAATGCTCTGAGGAATGCTCAACATGGAAGAAATAAATGCATGTAGGTATTTGATTTGCTGTGTTTAGATTGCTGCTGGTTTTCATGGTTAGTGGAGGATGACTTTGAACATCTGTTCTACAGTGAAAGGGACTACAGGGGCCTCAATCTCTAGCTAATATCACAGGTAGGATATTTTCTTTCTCTTGGGTCTGGCTCCTTTCTGCTGTGCAAGTACTCTGTTTTGAGTTTAGGAATGGAAACGTAACGTGCTACCAAGGATGTCAAAATCTTCTGACAAACTGTAGAGATCCTTGTGTAGGAAACTTGTGGCTATTCATGTATGGGAAACCAGAGTGACGGTAGTGCTGATACTTCAGATAAGGACTGCTTCCTGCTCCAATCTCCTGTCTCTGCACCTATTAAAAGAGTTAAACCATTATGTATGTTTTTATACACACACACACACACACACATACACATATATGTATCTAAGAGAAACTCAACTTCATCAGTGTTGTGGCGAGTGGCTTTCTGAGCAGCAGATGTGAAAACAGAGTAGGGCCTTGTACCTCACTACTGACTAAGAAAGGCCAGGATGCTGTAGTAAAATGTGGGGGCTTATAAGCCACTTGTGACTTAGATGTAGCAACTGCTTTTGAATTTCTATGCCTATATATACACTATTTTTTTTTCCTCATTGAAATAACTATGCATATTTCACTGTTCTGAGATACGCACAGTTAGCAAGAGAAACTCCTACCTCTAGAAGGAAAGTGTTACAAGCTTATTTCTTGGTATCTTTCACTTACTGCAAATCTGGGGAGGAGGGGGTTCAAGTTGTCAGTGTCTAAACAGCAGCAGACATAGGAGCCTGATCCAAAAGATGAGGGAAGAATTAACCTTTACCTTAAAGCCAAGAGGGACTGGTTGTAGGGAGAAGTAAAGAGCTTATTTATCCTGTCAGTAAGCAAGGGTAGCAAGTGTCTGGTGTCTTTCAGTCTCTTAGCGTCCACAACAGTAAGTATTGTAGGCATGCTGCTGCTATTTTATAGCTATTAATGAAGAGGCTTAGCAGTCAGATTTATCTGGCTGCTTTGTTACATGCTTCAAAACCCAGTCATCAAGAAATGGCAGTTTTAAAGATCTAGATAGTGCTTGGCTTACGGATAGAGTAAGAGGGCATGAGAAGTTTCTTGCCTCACTCTGGGCAGATGTCAAGTGTAACATTGCCTGTTTTCCCTTCTCTTGCTCTCCAGTTTCCCAAGGCAGGGCTGGTGCTGCGATCCTTCTATGCAAGCACCTCGTACTGGCCTTAAAGACAGGAGGGATGTGTTCCCTCCTGAATCCCTGGGAGATGTGGGGAAGGACGTGTAAGCCTTCCCATATGTAATAGCAGAAAACCTAGCAAAGCTACGAGTGTGCTACACTCTCCTGTCCAACCAGGAGCTCAGTGTGTGGGAGGTGGTGGGGAGAGGAGCTTGTGTGCTGGGATGATGAATGATGTCTCCAAAGCCTCAGATGGATGTTAGGCTTGTCTGCCCCCCTCTCCTCTGCTTTATTTTTGTCCTTATTTTTAATAAAGGTTAGAAACTCACAGGTGTGTTGATGTGTAATTTGCTAATGTTTGGAGGTTGCCACAGAAATGAGAATTAGTATTCAGTTACTAATCAAATCTTGCTCTGCTCTGAGGCATGTAAACTAATGAAGTACCAGAAAATGTGAAGGTGGGTGAAAAAAATGATAGCGCAGTGTAAGTTCCAAGATTTCATTCTTCCCATTTCTTTCTTCTGCTTCCACTGAGTCAGATGTTTAGAAGTGTCAGAATGACCAGGGACCAGGTACAGAACTTATCTTGAGATGCAAGCCTGATGCTGAGGAGGAAAGCACTGTGATCTGGGATATGGGGAGGTTATTTGTAACCTTTGTCACAAGTGGGATGGATTATAAAATGACAAATACTGATTCTCTGCCAAGTGGCATTCACTCAATTCAGTATTGCACAAAGCACACCAATTAGATTTAATACAAATGTTCTCTCAGAAAGATCACCTTGATTTATTTTTTTTTTCAGATGCATAAAATAGAAATGGTCTGAGCCTTTCTTGTTTGTTCTTTAAAGACTTAAGTGCTATATTTCTAGCTCTTGGCAGACATTGTCCACAAGAACTTCATGTTCCATTGGGCTTATGCCAAATTAATGCACTGTTTGTACTGAAAGCATCAAAACCAGACTTACTTTAATTTTAGATTTTACAGCTACCATTATTGATTTTTCTTAGAACTGTTCCATCCAATCTGCTATCATTTTAATTTCTTTCCCCTGCAGGAATTTGGGGAAGGATCTTGACAGTCTTTATTTGTGTGGCTGCGGACTGTTTATGTGAGTGAGAGCTGTAGATCAGACATCCCTGCAGTGGCCAAACTCTCCATTTATAGAAGCTACATCAGCACGCTACATTATTTGTGAACTCTTGTCTCTAATACTGACTAGACTACTGTGACTATGGGTAGTAGTATAAACACAGTCCATTGAGTGTCGTTCAAGGAACTCGAATTTGATAAAAAGTTGAGATGGGAAAGTAACGTTACAATGAACTAAACATACCAAAAATCACAAACTTTAATTTTGCAGTGCTTGTAGGCTGTGTGAATTGAAGTCTGCTTTTAAGACCTTGGACTCTGTAGAGACAAAAAACGGAAGAGATAGGGGTGAGAAACAGCACAAATAGGAGCTATGGTAGGTGGACAAAGAAAGGAAGGAAATAGCTGAGGGAAAGGATAGGGTATAGTGCAAAACAGCCAGCCAACATGGGCTGCAGTGTTTGTAATACTACAGGTCTGCTGATCCCTGCCTGACAGCTGTGTCTGCTGGCCTCGTATTTTGGCTGTTTATCTTTTATTTTCAACCCTCAGGGCCAAGTAGCTGTGCATAAGTATGGCTTCTGTCCAGGTGGCTCACAGCCCTCGGAGTGGAGCAGGATTCCCCTCCGTTGTGCTGATGTGGGGCAGCATGGCATTCAGTGGAGCTTGGGTTTTCCCCCTCTGTCTCTGTTGTTCCTGCTGAGCTTCCTTCTATTAAAGTATAGCCTGTTCTGGTTTCTGCTTTGCAACTTTACCTTCTGCTAGTGTCAGTAAAGTCACTCAGCTCTTCAAAGACATGCATCTAAGTGGGGAAGAGAGGTGCCTCTTGATACAGACACTTAAAATCACAAGTTCTACACTCCATATTAATAGTCACTATTGTAATTGAAGTAAGTGGGAATTCCTAGTTGGTCTTCACTGTAGGCTTAACCATGGCACTCGGTAGTTTTTCTTAGGCCTAGCTCTTATGCCAAAGGATTGAGTGTGGTTTTAAGTCTATCTTTAGTTGTCCAGTCCTCAGCCATAATGTATAGTTCAGACTTTA
This sequence comes from Micropsitta finschii, assembly GCA_034783455.1. Lineage (NCBI taxonomy): Eukaryota > Metazoa > Chordata > Aves > Psittaciformes > Psittacidae > Micropsitta > Micropsitta finschii. The sequence goes on along the minus strand of JAVHNF010001067.1, from coordinate 13,399 downwards.
TTCCATAAGGCTGGTGATCAGTCTTCAGAAGCATCACTTCAGCTTTGACAGTCTTCAGGTACTATCCCACAGAGACCCCATTTTCTGCCCTCCAGCTGTCTCCCTTCCAACTTGGCACACATATTCTGGAACCTCTGCTGGGGTTTCTCCAGTGCTAAAAGATGCTTTCCCAGTGTGTAACCAAATGACTGATTCAGAACGATTATTGGTAGAAGAGTTTTTGCAAATGTACCCTAAGATGTGTTAATGTATACCCCACATTTTATTGTAGCAACTGGTTACGGAAGTAACTTGCGTTAATGTTAGCAGACAAACTGTGCCTCAGTTTTGTCTCCGAAAAGTGTTTTGGTCATTTTTACCTTGGTAATGTTTCTCATAAGAGCTGGTGCTACATCATGCTGCAAAAGTGAGTAGATTAACGGTGCTTGCCTTCTTCTTGTCTCAAGTTGTACCAAGCCCTAGACCCTTAAGCATAGCAAAAACTAACAGAAAATAGTCCTATGGAGAAATGTACAGGAAATTACTAAACTTGATGAAGGCAGAATAATGTTGCAAGTGTGTAATTGAGACAGATTTTGAAATTTTTAGTTTATTGCTTTTACTGTGCTTGTTTTCAAGCTTAATTTTCAAATATCCTTCATATAAGCTTGGTATTAACTCCGTATGCATGCTAATAAGATTATTGCTGTACTAAGCTGTGTTTTGCTGATGAATGTAGCTTTTGTTACTTGCAGGGGCAAAGTAAGTTGAATAGAAGAGTGACTATAAAGAAAACAGAATTAGCTCCAAAGTTAAGAATAGTAGTAGCTATGTTCCCTTGTTCTTCAAGATTAAACACAGCTTTTAAGTACTGCTCAGGAACAGATTCTAACATCTCACTATTAATTAGTCCATACATTTAAAAATACATAATTTTGCTCTTTTTCTGGAAATGAACACAAAGTCTGCTGTGGGAAAGGTGGTTCCAGCTCTCTGTTCCTGGCCTGTGTTCAGATGCATGTGTGGAACCAGGTAAATCCAGCTGAGGAATGGATTGGGGACTGAATCTGTTGATACTATGGTAGTGCAGAAACCTTACCTCTAAATGCAGGGTGGCAGTCAGGACTGCTGATTTTGCAGTGGTATTTTATGCTGTCTTAAAATTGTTTAACTGCAGGATGTGCTTCTGCTCAATGTTAGTGGTAACAGCTACGTGCAGGCATTCCTGCAGGTTGTGAGAGTAGGTGATAAATAATAGTTGTGTGATTCGGTGCTTCAGTCTCTGCATGCAAAGCTCATGCCTCTGTGTTAGTGGCCAGGTTTGTCATTGATCATAAGAATTTGTTTTGGAAGGGAACTCTGAGGATCATCTGGGCCAGCTGCCTGTACTCAAAGCAGTTTGAAGTTAAAGCCAACTATCTCATCCCTTTATTTTGCATGGTCTTGCATAGCATACTGCTGACAGTACTTGTCTAGTGCTTACCTGTAACTGTCAATCTTCTGCAAATGTAAAACTTACCCAGTATAATTCCAGAACATTTTCTTGAGCATGCTGAAACCAACTGGTATCTGAATTCCTTCAATACTTTGAACAACTAAGTACTTGAGTTGCTCTGCACTACGGGTACTGATTGGACACTAGGACATGCTGTGTGCAGCTACCTGTTTGCATTTCCTCAAAGTACATTTATTCCAGTAGACACAGAGCTAACATTGATAAATCTCTACAAAACCATTCTTTACAGTGGCTGTGAGCAACAGGTATACTTCTCACCATTCCTCTCCCAGCTGACAGTTCTCAATTGCTGATGTTAGCTGCTTGGTGCTAATGTGGATGGGGCTTAACCATTTGGTCTCACTCTGACTTTCTCTCGCAGTGTTGAAAAATGTTGTCCTGTCTGCACTAGCAGCTAACTGATCTGAACCCATTGTTGACAGCCACCATCATCAACAGGTCATTTTCCCTCTGCAAGTGTGGCTTTTGATTATGTATCGTAAATCCAAGTGGAAGTGCGGTTACAATCTCGCGGTTCTTGGACATGGTGAGTTTCCCCTCTACACAGTTGCTCTAAAAGAACACGTTTTTCTACTTGCATATGAACTTCCTTCTCTAGACAAAAAAATTGTGGAGAAAATTTGGTGACTCATTCTAGAATTCCCTTAAAATAGACCTTTTATTTGCCTCTTCAAGATTTTGATTGAGTTTAGTTGCTAGAAGGACAAGTGTAGAACAATACAAGCTGTTAGTATTGTCTTGCTGTTACTGTCTGTAACAGTATTTGTTCTCTAAACAATGTCCTTTGTAAAGTGGAAAGAGAATGCTTTAAGTTGGTCATTGGACAGAATCTACTGCAACCACTCCCAGCTTTTATAAAACTGCAGTTGATTATATCAGAGAGAGGCCTCCTAAGCTGTACCAAACTGTATTTTCTCATGCCCTAATGTTGGATTTCTACTGAAGGTTGTTTCTCAGTTATTACTGCCTGCTGAGAGCGATGCCTTCTCCCTCCCATCTCCCTGGGCTGTGAATACATATAACTCCCATCCCAGATCAGAGTTGCGCAGCACTGTACCCTTCTTTGTTCCAGACCTGCCAGACTTTTTCCACAAGCTGACTTTTCTCACTAACTTCAGAGAAACAAGGAGTTTTCCAACAGGTTCAGGGAGCTCTGTCTTAAGTTTGTCGTTAGACTGACTATATACCTTTCTCATGTGGTAGGCTTCAAATTCTTGCATTGCTTTCCATAACTTTGTCTGTGACTGTATCTGTGTCTTGTTCTTTTTCCTTAGCCCTCTGGTTTGAGGACGACAGCTGCTTTCTCCTTGGTATTGCTTGTACCAAGGTAGTAATGTGGTGGTGTGAGAGCATCAACTTTTCCTTGCTTGGACCAGTTTTCATACCACCTTAATGCTAGTGAAATTGAGAATACAACCTCAGATATAATGGGTGTGATTAATAGTGGGAAGTCTTTTGGCATATAACTTTGAAAATGTTTATGGTTTTATTTTACATCTCAGGGGATTGGAGCAAATAGGCGTGAGATGCTAATCATAATAATGTTTTTCATGATCAAAGGTATCAGTACTTCAATGGCTGCTATTTTTGTTTCAACTGCCAAAGTCCTAAAAGTGGCTATGAGCAGTCAGTATTTCATGTGAGTTTGCTGACTTGAATTCATGCTGCATTTCTAGCTTCTGATCAGCCATGTATTCTACTGTGCCTCTCAGTTTTCTGTCAGGTTTCTATCATACATGAATTCTTATTTCAGAATTCCTTAACTCTGCCAGTGCATTTCAAGGTGAAGCTCAACAGATAGTGCTCTAGAGCTTTAATAATAGTGTAGCTGTTAGAGGTTTGTTTTATCAACTCAACAGTCTCATCTGCTAAGAAGTTTCTATCTAATGAAAAATGGTGGGTCAGAGAGAACTCGAGTGCTCAAATACTTGTGTATAAGCCAAAGTACTTGCAAAAAACCTCTCACTAAAAGTGTCATTCCTTAAGAGTTGTGGAACACAGTTGAAGCTGATGGCTTGAGAAGCTGGAGGATAACCTCACGTTTGAGTGCTTCATCCCTTCAAACATGCTGTAACTGACACTGAGCATTGTCTCTGACGCACTGTAATTATCCTTAAGGTCTGAGGCTTATCCAGAAATCAGAGTGTGAATTAAATTACATGTCCAGCCCAGATCTGCTCTAGTACAGTCTTGCTTAGGTAGGCTGATAGCGATCTCACTTATGCTGGTTAATTCAGTTGCCTTCAAAGCAGCTGAATCCTTAATTGCACCTGCATAAGTAGGCTCAGGTATCAGGTTTGGCGAGGTGACCTGGTAGATGAACAGAACCAGAAGCTGGACTTCAGTTTCTTTTCCTTGCTAAGTAAGTTTTTACTTTGGTCTTTGCACAGTATGCTTATAAACAAAGTCCTGCTCCTCTAAAGAATTGATCATCTGTTCAACAGATGAGCTATGAACCTCAGTTTTATTTTTGTGAAACACTGTGATAGCTTAATATAATAATAAAAAGAGAGGGAGAACTCAGTCTGTTGCTACATTACTGTGCCAGGAAATAATCCTTCCTCCCTGACCAGTTCTTTGGCTGTTCAGGCATGGTATGATGTAGTTTTATTTTTTTAACAATGACTTTATTTAGATTATCCTTCTAACTAATGGCTTTGGCATGCTTTAAAAAGACACTTAAAGAAGAGGATCTTGTTGCAGCGCTCCAGTCTTGGCTAAACTTACGGGCTGCGAGGAGTAATTTTATTTGTATTTTTATTAAAAAAAAAAATAATTAAGAGATTCTTCATTTGTTCCATAGTAAAACCCATCTTTGTAGCATGTTGAGTTTGCAAGCAGTTATCTCAAAGTCTGAAGTTTTGTCAAAGGATGCAGTTGTCTGTATGCTGGAGCTGGTTTAGATTACTCTGCATTTCTGGTCAGAAAGAGATTCCATGTTGCTTCTGATTAACAAGAAAGCTTTTCTTATGAGCTTTGATTTCAGTTGGCTGCCACTTCACTGAGAGTTGTTATTTGCAATATTTCAATGCCCCTTTGTGTTAGGTCTTCTGCTATTTTTGCTTAACTTTTGTGCTGGGGACCTTTATTTTCTCAGGTAAAGACAGCTCTTGCTCTTTCAGTGCGTGCAGCTATAGTGGTATTGTTTTGGGGGTAGGGATTGCAGCCTTCTTTTTTGTCAGAATTTTACATTTTAAGTAGACATCTACATCAAAAGTTACGGAATAAGCACCATTCTATAACTCTGGGAAACACTGATATTAAAGTCTGTTCATAAAGAATGGGTAACATGAGGATGTTAGAATGGAAATTACATTTACTGTGATTGTATTAACCTTTTCATTTTACCATGAATGTGGGTGGGTGACCTGAAAAGACAGGTCTGAATATAAAAAGCTTAGGAATTCCTGAACACTTCAATGTTAAGCTCAGTCTTGTTCTTAAAAGGACCTGCAACAAGTAATACATGCTTACTCCCACAGCTGGATTTTTGCAAACCCCAGTGCAGCAAATATGAGCATGCTTAGCTTTAATACCAGAAACAGTAAGAAATAACTCTTTATTGCAAAACTGGGAACATGCAGTTATTCCCAGAAGTGGTGCTTTGCTCCACAGGTGCCGAGCAACAACTCACGGTTCTTGTTGGGTGAGTTTCAGGACTGCAGCTTTGTGTCAACATTTGTGTTCTTGTATTTTGGCTGTGATGCTTGTGTCCTCCTCAAGTAATTTAAGAAAAATTCTTATTTCTAATATGAGGTAGTTACTGTAACTTCATTAGATTTTTAAATAGAATTAAAATTATATAGCTGTGCATCTAATGTCACAAGTCCTTTCCCACCATGTTATTAAGCTGTACTTTCAAATTAAACCGGTTAAGTCACATTAAGATTGGTGACTTAAGATTGGTTTTAAAGTGTAGACTGTTTTTAGAAGACAGTTTTTTTGTATGTGCCTATTTTTTCTTTTCTCTGTATTAAAATGCAGTGCCCCCTTTTTAATCAGTAAAAAAGCCTCAGCTTGAATGTGGTTACTAAAAGGGAAATGCCAAGAAATTATTGGAGCTGATACACTCCTTGTGGTGTTTGTTAATGTTCCATAGTATTGATAGCATTTCAGAGTTGTTCGGTGCTGCTGACCTCGCATGTTTTTGTCCTAGCAATCATGTTTACAGACAAGGGATAAGTATTATAAAAGAGAGGGTAGAGGAGGGCTAGCTTGTGACTGTGCTGTATTTATTTATGTAGTTGAGAGTTTATTTTGTGGACATGTAATTCACACACTTCCATCAGAGAAGTGCTGAAAGTACAGAAGGGCTTCAGAGTTTTGGAGTGTTTAAGTACAACAGTGGCTGCAAAGCCAGAGAAAGGCTTTCTTTCATGTTTAGATAATATATATTACTTCTACAGCTGGTGTTGAAGTTGCTGAAGGGAGACTGAGCATGCTTGGAAAACTTGTTTTCGAAATTCCAAATGTCTGCCACTAAGTTGCATGGAGGCAATGTGTGCTGCTGAAGGCAGCAACTTGCCTATTAGTTGTCTCAGCAGGTCAGCTTGACAGACTCACAGCCTTTGTTTCACTCTTCTGACACTTCATAAACTCATTTTGGTTGTTCAGTGTCAATTTGCCATACTGGTAGTTCTTTAGTTTATTTAGCATGTCTGTTGTATTGTTAATTACTTGTATGGGCTTCCTTAAGTGTGTTTTTGTACTTTGGACTTGCATTGGTTCAGGAGCTTGAATGTGATCAGACATCTCTGCTGAGTCTGGGTAGTAACCTGCCAGCTGATTTCCTGTGACTCTTTATGCCCTTTGCAGCTGTGTGCTGCTTTTCTGCTCCACAAACGAGTGACACGAAGCATCCTTAAGGAGGACATAAACTAATGACAAGCAGCAAACTGAACACGAGCAGGACGTGTACAAACCTTCCTGAATGCGTGTGGAACGAGGCAACATTGTGTTCAGGATGAGCAGCTGTTAGTAATTGAGTAAAATGTTCATAAACCAGTGTCAGTCCTGAGGGGGCTGCTCTACCCCTAAACCTTGCAAAGACTGCTTCTGAAGAGCCAGATTTCTTGGAATGAATCAGTCTGCACTGAACAGCTGACTGAAAAAGGGCAAGTGAAACAGCTCCTCCATCCCTAATTATTACTTTGCTATACTAGAAAAACAGGACTTAAGTTTTCTCTGGTACCCAGAGGCGGACTTGAAGATACCGAAGCAGTAGTCTATTGGTAGGGTATTGGGAGTGCGCACCATGGGTTAAAGGGGAAGCTTCTCAACCTCTTTATCAGGATTCAGAAGGATAGAACTCTGTATTATATTAACCAGTCACTTTGGTTAATAAATAAGTGCATGCTGTAAATCATGTGAAATTGATTTCGAAACTCTGTAAAGTACTACTGTGTTCTGAATAGTCTGGTGCTATTTAAAAATTGCTTAGTCTTGGTGCTGTCAGAACTGTGACTATATGCTCTTTTCAGTATATTTCCCCCAAAGTGTTTCCTATTTCCTGAATGAAAAAAGGGTTTTCTTTGAGAGAAAATGAGTAGTTCTGTACTGCTTAAAGCCTGCCCCGCAATGCATACAGGTACAAAGTGCAAAGCCAGGGTAATTGCTAGAAGTGAGTTTGCAAGTGTTAAAGATAATTTTGCATTTATCTTTGCGTCTCAGAGAAATGCCTGAAATGGGAAAGAAATGTAGATTTTTCTTGCGCATGTGCCAATACAAATGTAGCCCAATCTGTGAATTGGGCTGAACTACACTTGGGTTTGAGGCTTCTTCAGGTAACTTTGAAATACGAGCTGTACCTCCAGAGAACCAGTCGAGCCAAGATGCAGCTTTAAGCATGTAGGGTTTTTAGAAGAAGTTATTGAGCTATTTTGCTGGAGAATATTATGTGGAAAAGAAGTTTAGCATGCATTGGATGAGGAGAAATACGTTGAAGTCATGTCCCCAAACCTCAGTTTTAGGAATCTTATAAATTTCTAGGCCAAATCTTGAAGGTTTGTATTCACACAGACTTTGAATCAAGGAAGAACATGATTATTTTTGTCTTCAGGAGGACTTGCATCACTAGTAGGGTTACTAAGAGCCAAATAACTGTCTTGCTAATATAATTTCATTAAGGGTCAGTGATGTGGCTTATCATTAAAAATGCAAGGGCAGTCCATGAAACTCACAGCTGAACGTTTTAACGCTGCCTAGCATTGAGTG
>JAVHNF010001059.1:0-11499 GCA_034783455.1 Micropsitta finschii | reverse complement strand
TGGAGCCAGGAGGGGCTGGGCTCTGCTCCCAAGGAACAAGGGATGGGACAAGAGGAAATGGCCTCAAGCTGCACCAGAGCAGGTTTAGATGGAGCTGAGGAACAATTCCTGCCCTAAAAGTGTTGTCAGGCACTGAACAGGCTACCCAGGGCAGTGATGGAGCCACCATCCCTGGCAGGAGTTAAAAGATATGTGGATGGGGCTCTTCAGGACATGGTTAAGTGATGGCCTTGGCAGTGCTGGGTTTATGGTTGAACACGGTGATCTTAAAGGTCTTTTTGAATGTAAACAATTCTCTGATTCTATGCAGACAAATTACACCCCCTGCATGTGCATCAGCAAATATTTCTAAAGCTTTCCTCTGTACTGCTGCTGATTTCCCAAAGAATAAATATTCCAAAATGGCTTTGGGCTAAACTGTAACTTCTGAGGTGTTGTGCTTCTGCTTTGTATTAGTGATTTCCTCAGGGATGCTTCAGTGTACAAAAGCTCAGTGTTCTTATTCTAAGTGAGCTATTTGTGGTCTTGAGAACCAGTGGTTAGAAGCTCTGCTTCAGCCTTGGGCTATGGGCACTGCAGTTAATGTGCTTGAGCTTAACCAGATTGTCCTTAAAGCTTGTTGAAAGAAGACTGAAGCTCCTTTAACAGTTCCATTCTCTCAGTTCTTACTATTTTACACTCGCTGCCCCTCTGCTTGGTTATTCCAGCAGAATGCCATTAGAAACTTCAAAACAAGGAGGTTTCATTTCCATTCGTTCTTTATCTGCTGGCATCGTTTGAATTATTGAACAAGCGAGTGAACATTGAGGTCAGTCAGAGCAGGGAGGAACCTGGTTCTTTCTGTTGGGTCTGGAAATACGTGTTCCCAGCTCTCCTCTTGTAATAAGTAGCATCCCAAGCTATTTAATTATTGATCCTATGGCTCCAGCTGGTGTGGAAGTGTGATTTAGAGAGCAGGATCAGCAGCTAGGTGACACCATGCTGATGAAAGACAAACATCAGTCTTCAATTCAGTGTCTTTGCCTGAGCTTATGTTTGTTTTTCCAGTGCTTTAGATTCCCTTGACACGCAGCTCTTCAGTGTCTCTTGAATTGCATAGTTCCTTTCTTGAAGCTGAGCTACTAATGTGTTTTCTTGTAGTGTAACACTTGAAATAATCATTCACTCACGAATCATTTCGTAGGGAGAATACATGTTGGAGTGGAATATTGCAAAATGCAGTGGATATGGCTCGTTGGTGCATTTCCTCGATATCCCGTCAGAATAGATCCAGTAAAAAGGCAGTTTGCACCATTCTGCCACACCTTTAGCTCTGCATTTACCCCTCAGGAGCCAGCCTGGGTGAGTCCTTCACCTGCATTGTGAACTGAACTGGCTTCGACTTGTCCTTTCATTAGTCTGTTCCCATGGCTCCACAGTCCAGATCTGCTGATACCCTGTTTGAAGAGATAAAGGATGTCAGGGATTATATCCAACTGTAAGCAGGCACCTATTGTTTAGCGGCCGGTTGCCTGCTCCTGCTATGTTTGTAGGGGAACCATGGGAGACTTCCCTTCATAGAGCTTTCATGGAGAATGTCGTATTATTATATCATGGAAATTATCCCTTAGCTCCTGTGCAGCTAAAAGCAGCAGTTTTTATATCAAGATGTAAAACCTAAGTGTCAGCTGAAAGTCTTGCTTAGCCTGAAACAGAAAACATTACTGGCAACCGGTGCGGGCAGCTGGAAAGATAGGCTCTCATTTGCTTCACACATAGGGAATGTGTAACAGGAACAGGCCATTTTGATGCAATTATAAAAGTTATTATTCCTCCGTATCTCCTGGGAAAGGGTATTTTTCAGCTGGAGAGCCAGACAACACCAGAAAACTCACTGGGATCCTCTTCTCAGTTCTTTCAGCAGATAATTCCCACACAGCTAAACATTGGGGCCATCTTGATTGCTGCTTCTTTATGAACATTCACTTCTGCTACACATGCTCCATGCACCAAGACCAAAATGTGGATTTGCTTCCTAGCAGCTAAACTGGGGACAGTTTTATCTACATATGCGATATATCCATCTACTTTTAGGCTGTCCACAAATCACTTCCTGACTTTCTCAATTACAAGATTAAGTTTCTGTGGCCTTTCACTATATGGTGTATTCTTCACTTTCTTTAGCTTTATTGTGGTTTCCACAGTCATTTTTCTTTATATCCTTTCTAGAAACAGATGTGTAGCAGTATGGATAGAAGGAAGGGGCAGAACAACTGCCATGTGCTTAGGAACATGCTGTTGCATCAGATAAGGAAAAGAGCCACAATTTCCCTTGCTTCCTTAGGAAATTCACACTGGTCCTTCTTAAAATGGGAGACAGCAAATTCCAAAATGGCATTTGAGTAATGGGACTTGTAAAGTAGAGGTAAGCAAACTGCTTCTCCTGAATCTGCTTGCAATTTCATTATGGTAAAAGCCAAGCTGCTGGGGTTTGTGCTGCGGAAGCTGTGGATGTATTGGCAAAGGCCTGTGAATGCTTCTGGCATCTGCAGTTTTGTTCAGCTCCTCTCACTGAGACAAAGAGGGCTCCAGACTGAAGAGCTGGCATTGCATGGGATTCTGGGCGAATCATTTAATTCCTGGAGTTTTCCTGTTTATAAGACAGGTATTATACCTTTATGTATATTTCCATATCTAAATATACATATTTATGAATGTTTCACTTCTGTGGAAGATAACTGGTTGATAAAATCAAGGTAACACTTTGATACATGTAGTTGCTGGTTCCCCCACCTGCACTGGGAACTCTGTTGCACTCTATTGCTGTAGGGCTTCTGGGCAGTTGTAAGGTACAATTCAACCAGTAACATTCCACCAAACCAGGTTTTGGTTTTGATATTAGTATCCAGAGAGTAAAATATGGGAACCATCACTGATGCTGTTGTTAAAGTCAGGCTGTAGTTATTCTATCAGCTGCTATGATCTAAACTGTTGTTTTTGAAAACTAAGCTAGTTTTTAAACTCAGAAATGAATTTTGGACTTTGACCTGTATCTTGAACTAATTCTTTTTAGCAGTCAACTTTTAGCCTTGTCAGATTTTGGTGTGATAGATGGTTGCATGTTGAGTTTAGTGCCATACCCAGAACATTCTTTTGACATCTCTGATAGCTTCCCTGTCACGTCCTTAAACCATCCTTTATTCCTCCCAATTTATTCCCAATGCATTCTAAAATGATGGGGTTTGTTCATGTTTAAATTTATCATCTTCCTTTTTCTTTCTCTCCTGTTTTGCATTTTTTATGTGCATAACATGGTTCATTATATGAAGGTTTCATTAACGTGCAGTGGCACCCCACAAAGCTAAGGCAAAGCCAACAGTCATGGTTTTTATTCAAAGTGATTATAAGCAGGGTGAAGCCTTTACATAAAGCAGGGCATCTGTCCCCTCTTTTGGTGGCATGCTACTGTCTTTCCTTTCAGAAGTGGCTGTATTTTGGTGATGCTGCAGAGATTTTTCAGCCTACAAGTTCCTACACAAACATGAGTGTTAGATGACCTCAAAAATAGCTATGAGCTGGAAAGCAGACTCCTGCTCTAATGAATGAAGTCCAAAAGCTGACAGTATTCAGCTATTTCACAGGCTCAGGAGCTTTTCTATCACAAAAATACATTGCTGAGACTTGTTGACAAGAAACATCAAGAGTGGAACTGCTGCCTTTGCCTCCACCCACCCCAGCAAAGAGTGGGGGGAGAAAGCAGCTCTTTATAAATAGCTGTTCCTGTTGTATTTGTAAATTCGGTGCTTTTTGTGTCAATGACATCACCTTCTTCTCCATGGCAACTCCCTACCATGTCAAAACTGCAGGGCACCAGCACTGAAACTTAAACCAGCAGATGAACAGGTTGATTCAAGATGATTTAATTGAGAAATAGTGCAGGGGGTGATAGAGGGGGTGGGAAACGTGAGCAAACAGGATCCTGTCAGCTCTGCTTCTCTGGAAAGCTTGCATCTGTAATGACTGCTCCTAAAACTCTGCCCCATCTCTTTCTATAAGGCCCTGTCAGGAGGAGGAGGAGGAGGTGGGTGGGAGGAAGGCATCTTATTCTCCATCTCCGGTGTGTCTGGAGAGCAGCAAGCACTACAGGTGACTAAGCAGGAGGAGCAGGACTGACTCACTCCTGAGTTATTTTCTCCCTCCCCTTTTCTCCCCCTTCCAGCTTTTCTGTTTGTTTTTGAGCTTTCACCCAACAGCTTGTATTTTTCCCCAGGCCCTGCTGAGAAAGAATTAGCAGCAGATTTTCTTGTTCCCTAATGCTCACAAACCCGTGCTTGTGGTTATCCAGGTGAGGAAACGAAAGCCAAGTCTAAAAGCAAGAGAAATGAATTGTCTCTTGGATACATCACCTTTATCTTCAAAAAAAAAGGAAAAGGAAAAAGTGCTTCTCCTTTCTGAATGTTGTCCAGGAAATACTAAAGTGACTGACATGCCAGGAAGCTGTAAATAACTGGCTGCTTTATCAGGCTACCTATGGAAAACACCTAATTGCCTCACTGGCAGCCCTGCTGGGTTTGACTTGATTTCTCAACCGACTGCAGTGGGGGGAAGCTATTCCACTTGCTGTCTTGATTACAGGATTGGATTCTGCTGGCTTCCATTTGGGACTCCAGTAGCAGGAACATAATGGTTACATCTGCAGAGTTTCAGCCAGCCTGAACTGTCACTGCTTCAATCGGGTTAATAAATCTGTCTTAATTTACATCCCTATGAAGTCTGAAGCCTTAGAACAGGTTTCTCCCTCCTTCTGCAGGGATCTGTTGCTGAAATTGAGCCTGCTGAAGCATCAACTTGATATTATATTGTGCATGATTGGAACTGCGTGCCATGGACTCAGGCGAGTTACGCAAGATCAGCACAACCCCCCCAGAGTTCTAACATCCAGAAAGGGCCAAGGCACTGCAGCCCAGATTGAAAAGGAACACTTTGGTTTGCCTGAGCAATACTGTATTTGCCACTCTTGGTCTGCAGTTTATACCTCTGTGGGGCAAAGAGCCTTTGATTCTCAAAGTGTGAGCGTTGTTATGTCTGTGGACTCCTTCCCTGCCCCAGAGTGCAGCCGAAGTCAGCTCTGCTGTGATTTCAAGGCTCACTTAAGGGGAAACGTATCATCTTTATACAGTAGGATGTTGATTAGCATCTTGCTCTTGCCTTTTGCACAAAATGTCACTCCACACCAGTCCCATCCTCTTTGCTGAGCTCACAGCCCACGATAATAAAGGTCTCCGAAAACATTGATTCACCGCATTACAGCGTGTGGCTACAGTGAGATCTCAGCAGTTTGAATGGAATTTAACACTCTGCTTCCCTCTGTCCTCCAAGCGTGAGGACACCTTACCCCGGTGAATCCTCGCACCCTGCGGAGCGGCAGGAGGAGGAGTGTGTGGCACTGGTACACTCCTCCACGGCAGCTGGCACTGGGTAGTGCTGGTGAGTAAGTGGCTGAGCTTGGTGTGTTTGCATGTGTGTGAGACCGAAGCAGGAGCTTTCAGAAGAAGCTTGAAGATGAAATTGCTGAGAATTTTTGCCTGAAGCAAGGGATGTTTCCCGGGTTTAAGACAAGCCCCAACCTGCTCTCACAAGGAAGAAGAGACTCAATTCACTCCACAAGTATTTCTCAGAGACCTTTTTTTCCAGGTAAGACCTTTACTGTGGGAGGTGGATGAGGCAAAGGGTCCAGTGCTGTGAGCTTTAAAACTGAGATGACTTCTACAATGCCTTTTTACCTTCCCAAGCTGTAGTGCTGCGATAAATCTGATGGTCCTGGCACTCCCTCTTTAGGCTACACATTTAAAACAGCCAATAAAAACTAATTTTCTGAGGTCTGAAGCTGTAAAAAAGGGGTGAGGGGGAATGCTTTTAACTCTGCCTTTTGCCTGCCTGTGTTCTAGTGGTGAATAAATGCTATTGCCTATGCTTCTAAATCGGGTACTTAAATAGTAGAATGATGGGTGTTGTAAGAACAGAGGGTGAATGAAAGGAAAATTGAGTAAATAGGCACAAGCTTGTGGTTTATTAATTTCATGTAGTACTTTTAAACATTAATAGAGTATTTGCTGTTCTGTAGGTGGCAAAAGGGAGATGGTTCCTGCCTTTGGAACTTGAACTCAAAGGTTTTTAATAGGCTTGGTTTGAAGAAATGCAGTTGAAACGAGTAAGGAGATAGGATATTTTTAAGCATCTATTTGAAGTACAGCTGAGCAACCAGCTTATCACTGTTGAAAACTGGTTGTGGAGAGGCCAGAAAGTCGTAGAGAGCTCCTTGTCCCAGCCGCAGGCAACGTGTTTGCAAAGCCTCATTTAAGGTGGAAAATGTACCTTGTATGTCCAGAGATAGCTCTGGAAAAACCTTCTATGATCAATGTTCCCTCCTCCCCACAATAACCCCAAACCTGAAACTCCTCCTAGTTGGGCACTGCATGCTTAGGTTGCGGTGTATAAATTATAGTCTCTGATGGAAGTCCAGCAGAGCAGGGATTTTGCAAAGGTGCTGGAACCAGGAAGGAATGCACTTGCTGAGCCTGGAAGTGCAGCGCAGGGTGTAGGCGTGAGTCCTCACTGTCTCTTTGCACACTGATTGATCTAATACTTGTATTCAGTTCCATTTTGCTCTTGGAAAAGGAATAAAATGTGCTCATAAAAGCAAAACGATGTCATGTTTAGGGAAGTAAAGTGTAGCTGGAAAACTTCTGCACCTAGAGCTGAGAAGGAGGTAAAAGCTTGTAGAGTCTGAGAAGTGAAATCAAGATGATCTCTGACTTGTTGCCTCTCTTTCCCTGAGCAAGGTAAGGAATGGAGCAGTACCTACAGGGAGAAGCTGTGCTCTGGGAAGGTTGCTGAGTGGTTGGGTGAGATCACTCAGGGAAGGGTACTTGTGCCCAGTGCTCAGACAGGGAATGGTGGCCAGGAGGGTGCTTGGTGCCAGCAGTCAGTGCATAGCTTTGCTGCTGGCTTCGCCAGGTGCTGGAGCAGTTAACGCACTTGGATGCTATTGCTGCAGTTTGATTCCACTTTGTAGAAGTAGTTGAGATGAGGATATTCCTGCCAGCTTCCTAGTCAGGAGTCATCAGTTCTGCCTCTGACACTTGGGGAGCATGAATGAATAACTCTCAAAACACTAATCTAGGGCAGCTTCCAAGAATCCTATGTACTGAAGTCTGGGATACAGCGTGCTCTCATTCATTATCCAGGGACAGCTAAGACTTTGAAGAGGTGTTTACCCAGCACGTGGACACATTGAACTTCAAACTCCTAAAGAAAACCTGCCCTGGCAACTTTCAATAGGACATTTGGAGAGGATAGACACAGCATCAGAGGGTAGGAGAGCAAGGGATGTGTAAACAGGACTACAGAGGAGCAGGGAAACCAAAGAGGGACAGTAGCAGCAGTGTGCTGTCTGCCGGGCAACAGCCAGAAGTATGGCTTTGGGGGGTATGGAAGGTGCTGTTGCTTTTGGCAGTGTCACTTGACATCAATTTAAAATGGAATTTTGCATAACCAGTCTTAAGCACCGTATTATCTTCCACGTGATGGTTCTTGTATTTCCTTTTGCTGCTAGGGTTTGGTGGGAAAGGGGCTTTTTGCCTTTCCTGAGAGAACTGTAGAAGAAGGGATCCATTGGAGGAAGCAAGTGGTACTTGTGGAGAATACAAAGAGCAGCAAGCTAGCTAAAGGTGGTCCTAATGGAGGAGGAGGAGGAGGATTGGTATTTAATTAAAACTGCTGCTAAAACCCAGGCTCTTAGTAGTAAAATAAATAATAGCAGGACATGAATAATTCCTCTCAGGGGAATGTCGGAGACAAAATTACACTAATGTAATAATAAAAGGGGCCTGGATGCTATTGCTCAGAGGAATAGTAACAGGATAGAATGATTTTTCACTGCTAAGAAGTTCAAATGTGGTTCAAGTCAAAAGGGACTGAAACCTGTTAAAGCTCCTTAGGGCTCTCAGGCCATTTCAAGAGGCTGAGTTGTCTGAGTTACTGAACCTGGGGCTGATGCTTTCCTTGGCAATCCCAGCAGAGGCAGGAGGTTGAACTCCTCTGCTTTAACAAATGACAGCAAGTTAAGTGTGTCACACTCCTGCTGCTCAGTCAATGTGCTTTCAGTGAATTAAAAATGAGTATTTCAGGCCCAGACTTAGGAGAACTGAGCCATGTGTCATGCATCTGGAGGCAAGAAAGGACATTCAACCATCTTTTGCTTCCTCATTTCCCTCCCACTCCTCATTTCAAATTGTGAAATCATTTCAGAGCTCTGTCTGCATTCCTCAAGCTGTGATGCCCATTCTGGTTAGGTGCTTAAATAGCATCATTAACCATTCTCAACTGAGTAATACACAGTGACATGATTTTTTTCCATAGCTGGCTTGCATAATGATGCACTTTGATTTTTGTTACTCTTTCCGCTTCATCCCTTTCATTTCCATGATGTCCATCTGTTTACCAGACAAGGTTTAGGAAAAAATGGGAAAAACCTCCCAGAATGCAAAAAGAAAAACCCACACAAGTGACTGTAAAGGGCTTTAACAAGAACAGAGGTACTGGGACACTGGAATGAGAACTGCTGTTGCCAAGGTAGGAAAGTGAGAGAAGATCCTGCTGCTTGGAGACCAGAAGAGCAGGTAGTAGAACCTGTTTCTTTTTATTTGCTTTCTCTTTTCTTTCCCCTTTACTCCAAACTGGGAGAAGAACCCAACAACCAAGCAATCATCCAAACCTCCCCAAAACCCCCCAACAACCCACCAACCAACCTGAAACATCTGGCATTCTACCTGTCTGAAAGCCGTCTGGTTTGCAAAGACTGGCTCTAGTCAGTTATTGGTGACAAGATGTGCTTAAAAAAGCAGCATTAACCAAGAATTCATGTTCCTTTGGACTTGCTTAAAGTCAAGCAAGAATAATGCTGCTTCAACCAGAGAGCACTGTCGAAACAGTTGGGGGGTGTATTTTTGTTCCTGCAGGTTGCCAAGGGGAAGTAGGGAATCTCTGAGACACGCAGGGTACCATTTGCATCAGCAGTGCTCTGCAGGGAACAAGCACAGCCCCAAAACCTCCAAGTTTAGTCAAAGGATAGGGTAAGGTAATAGTGGTTTGTGGTAGGTACGGAAGGTAGCTCATAGGTTGCTCCAAAGAATCAGAGTGTAGCCAAACTGCAGCCCTGAGCAGCATCATTTCTAGTCAGCTGAGGCCCTGTAGTCAGCATCCACTGGCCAGGGGCAGGTACCCTGCCAATACATGTGGAGACACTTGACACACCACTGTCTAAAAAAGGTGCTTTAGTTCTTAAACTGAAACATGCTGTTTCAAACTGGAATGCAAACACACTCAGCAGTTCAGCAGAGACAAGTGATAATGTCAGCTTGATGGCTTTCAGCTCAGTCATTTTTCCCCTGTGAATCTGGCTCATTTGGGCTGTCTGTAGTGGCAGTGTTCTCTTCCTGATAGCCCTCTAGTTTTCCTACTTTCCTCCCTATGCCTACTGCCTTACAAACAACTATATTGTGGTTTTCTGATTCTCTGATGAAAATTTTCATAGATCACACTTACTAATCTTTTCTAAATTTGATCATATTCATGTTACTGTGTCCAGAAGGCAGCACTAAATAGGCTGCAGAGTTTTGGTTGTGTTACTGAAAGACTGTGGATCAGGCCACTGTCCTCTCTGCCGTGTTGTAGGTATGTTTTATTCTCACCCATATCAACGTTTGGGACTTCTTTCAAAGCTGTGACTTTTCCAGTCATTGCAGGAGCTGAAGAGCTGTGTGTAGATGGGGAGAACTGGTATGAAAGTCTTGCCTTAATCTGGCCCAGGAACAGATGGGTTAATATGTGTAGTGGCCAGAAGGCACTACACAGAGCTTAAAATAACCAAGATGGGGATAATTTTGCTTTAAAAACCATCTGGGTCTTGATTCAGTGCTCATTAACATTCATAGTAGCCTTATGATTGGCTTCTGGAAGAATTAAGCAGGGTGTTACAGTCCATAATGAGTACTTTGGGCCTTGTCCAAAGAAAGTACAAAAATGCATACAATAATGTTAGAAATTAACTCCTTTCCTATAGCTGGGAATAAGAATCATTCTAGGACTTGCGGAAGTCAGTGAAAAACCTCTGGTTTCAAGAAACTTTGGATTGGATCTGAAGAACAGATGTAATAGAAGTCTCTCTGGGCAAGTTGCCTTTGAGCTGTTCATGCTACAGTAAGCTGTCTAGTTTGGGTACACACATAATTCATTTGTGGAAATCAGAGCTCCTGTGTGTGTAATGAAAGGTATGGAAAATCAGACTGCAAACCTAGACGCTGTCATGGACTATTTGGGCCATAAAATGAAAATGCATGCTGTGTTTATTTCATTAGAAACCTCAATGGATAAAGCAATGCCACAAGGAGTTCAGATCTTGGACCACCTCATCGACCGCAGCTGATGTTAGTAGGCAAGACGCTCCTGTTTGTGACTGCTACTGAGGAAGCGCCCTGATTTCTGACACTTATAAAATCTGCCCTGTTGGGTGTTAACAGGAAGAAAATACTAATTCTGCTGCTTACTCCCAAATCAGGAATTTGCAAAGCTCTTGGGTCTTTTGTGTTCTCTTCCAAGTTCTAAATATGTTCTCCTGAAGCGTCTGCAAAATAGCAGCCGGAGTGACGTAAAGCTGAGCCAGGAACTTATTTAAAGAACAACACTGCCATTTATTTCTGTGTCATTTAAAGGCATGGCTTTAAACTCTCCCTTAGAACTTAGGGTCACCTGAATCATCCGGCTGCTTCTCATTTGTGGTCACCTTCATAATGGGTGGTGGCTGCTCTTGGGCTGAGATTGCTCTTCATTGAAAGAAGGGTATAGAAGAATATTCCAGATAACTATCCAAGTCTTTCTGTAGGAAACCTTTGCTTGAGCACAACTGCTAACCAGGCTCCCAGTGCGCATCAACCTTCTGAAGAACAAAACAAGCAAATGCTCATTCTGAGTCTGAACAAGACTTGAATTTGGTTTTAAAGGTCACATATGGAAATGAACTAAGTTAATACTTTTTTGATTTGAACGCATTTCTCTGAAGTCATTTATTTATAGACTTTCTTTGGCACTGCAGAGAGCAGATGAGCAAGAAATGTGGTTTTGAATTAGTAGTTTGGTGAATGATGATTAAGTAGAAGGTTAAGTGATATTTTTCACTTATTTTTATGATCCCATCTTCAGCATCACTAGATCTGTAGAATAGGAGACATAAGACATTATTAACAGCTTGAATGGCTGTGTCTTATGTTGCTCCTTTATAAAGTTATTTAATTATTATTATTCAGAATCTATTTCCTTTAATTATTTACTCATTTATGTATATAGATGTACTGACAAGACAAGGGGGAATGGCTTGAACCTGCCGGAACAGGGGAGACTGAGCTGAGCTCTTAGGCAGAAGCTCTTCCCTGTGAGGGTGCTGAGGCGCTGGCACAGGGTGCC
>JAVHNF010001030.1:4642-16264 GCA_034783455.1 Micropsitta finschii | reverse complement strand
AAGTTGTACACTTTAGGTGGTGTTACATGGCATGTTTTTCTTACTGAATCCTTCAGATATTTTTAAAGAGTATGTAGTACGGTGAGTTTAAAAAGACACAGCACAAATTGGTGTTTAACACCTTCAATTGTGATGTTGCGGAAAAACTTAGTATTCATAGGTTCAGAAAAATAGCAGTCTGGCTTTAAATTTCAAAGCCAGTTTGGAGCTGAAAAATGTATGTCAGCTGCCATTTGCTAAAACTGGGGCAAATGTACCTGGAAAAGTAATTCCTGTATGTGTGCTCGAGTATTATATTTTACTGAACATCTCTAATCTCTGCCAGAAACTGGATTCTGAGTCAGGGACAACTCTGGCCTGACTGAGGAAGGCACTTCTCACAGGCTAAAGAAGCAGGGAGGAAAGCAGCAGTGGGGAAAGGGTGTGGTCAGCTATTTGTTCTTTTGGGCATTTCTGATTTAAACATATTTTGCTTTTCAAGGAAAGGTTTATATATTTTTTTGTTGTTGAAATCTGCTGAATTTATTGAGGTTTCACCTTTGTTTAATAACATGTTATGTTTTTATCTTACTGCTGTGTAACGGGTTAATCTCGTTCACATTGGTGTTCTGAATAGCCAAGCCCTCCTTGATCCCGCATTGGTGTTCGTGGCTGTACTTGTCGCCTCTGGTATGACAGCCATGTGGCAGCACTATATCCAACACACCACAAGAGGGCTTTGCTCCCAGGGTATGAGTTACATTACCAAATCATAAGAACCAGTGATTCGTGGTTGTGTTTCACAATATGACAGACGTTATCTCAACTTCCTTTGACTCACTTTGGGATTAAGTGCTGTCATTGCTTTGATCAGCTTTGTTTATTTTCACTAATGCTTACTTGCCTCAGGTTGGTAAGGAGACAGATGTGCTGTGATTTAAGGGAGTACATCTGTATTTAATTATCAATGAGGAAATATTTTAAAACTGAGGAAAGGAAGTAATAAAATTTATTTTAAAAGTCACTTTTTCATCATTAATGGGCAGCATAGGCAAACAAATCTCTTACTCATTTTAAAGTCTACATTTGCTAGAGAGTTTCAAATGTTCAGTTGCTTCCATATTTTATTTTTTAAAGTATAAATTATAGAAGTAGAGTTATCAACACATTTTGTGCGTCTTGTCATGTTTCACATTTTATGTAGCTTGTTTTGGAAGAGTAATTCAACTGAAAATTTAGTGTCACAACTTGCAACATTGTTATGCTCTGCTTTATGTTTGTAGTCTAATGTTTCATAAGTAATTTATTAAAATAATTAATGTTTCCGTGTTTGACAAAACAGGTTTTTCATATTTGGTAAATTAATATAGTTAGATAGTTTTGCCAGAATTTTTCCTCTCCTTCTCCTTTAGAGACTATGTATTAATAATAAAGTATCAAAATTCACCACTTAAAAAATGTTTTTATATTAAGCTTCAACCCTGATTTCTGTTTATGCTGAAGCTGGTTCAAAGAATCTTTTGTCAGGTAGGAATTATGAGTGAACAGGAAAATGAAATACACATACTTTTTCCAAAGTGGAAAATGGAAGAATCAGCTACCATGGACTTAGGTTATTAAGTATGAGGAAAAAGATAGTATGACAACCTTGACAGTATCCAGATGTATATAGGGAAGGGACAAAAGTTATATGTGTATGTCATGGGAGTGAAGTTTTAAAGAGGGCTAGCATGGGAAATGAGATGTTTGAAATGAGCAAAGAGGGGTGTCACAAGAGTCTTTTATGTATGTGTGTGTTTCAAGTGTTACAAGTTACCAGAGTGTTTTACAGTGACCTCAGCACTAGGTTTTCTTCTTCCTCCAAGCAGGCAGGAGAGAATTCAATGAACTTGAACACTTTGGTTGCCTAGCGTCTGATTCTGCAATCCTTAGCTTGCATGAGTCATCCTGCTGATTGTAAGGGGACCGCTCACGTATGTAGGTTTTCTTGTAGGTAGGTTGATGTGACCAAGGGTTTATGTGTTTGAGCATAGTGTAGGCTTTGCAGAGGATAATAATTTGCCATTGGAATAGCAGCATGATCTGCATTTTCTTTGCATGTGTCTCATCCTTATTCTCCTTTCATGCAGTATGGCTTGTCTTAGAGACAAACTGTTGTTGTTTAATCAGTTCAGACAGGACACAACTGGTGTATATACTAAATTCATATGCATTTTGAAAAGTCCTAGTTTTAAACTGGTATAAATCTGCAACAGTTGTAAGTGCTGTCTTGGCTATATTCCAGTGTTGCTGGAAATCGCGTTTGACTGTGTCTTAGGGGTATCAGTGGAAATTTAGTGTACTGAGTTTCTATTACCTTTCACTGTCACTCACTTGAAATAAAGTTCAAATCAAGGCTGAGAGTGTCAGGAAGAATATGTGGATGAAGCAGCTAACATCTTAATAGAATAATTCTCAGGTAGAGAGGGGATTCAGATTTTCAGTGATTCCTCTTGGTAAATCACACTGAAAATGATGGTAATTATAAATCCTGCCTGGTGGTTATAGATAGCTCGTTTTCCATCTCTTCCTTTACCAAGAAGAGAAATAAAATGAAAGAAGCTACCGTAGGTGGTTATAAGTGCACCACAGATTTGAACAGAGTCAAGATGATGTCCTGGTTTCAGCCTGTTTTAATCATTTTATGGTAATTGCTTCCTTTATATATGTCCCTGAGCAGACTCCACTAAAAAGTGAGAACAGTATGTTTTGTTAAAGTTTATTTTTTTTGTTCAGCATTTGGAAAATAAAGGTTGTAAAAGTATAGAGTGCATGAGAAAATAGGAAAGGGTACTGGTGGGGGTGGGAGGGAAGCATTCAGTCACAGCATGTTAGGCTGCATAGTGTAGAAGGTTCCCTTTTCACCTTCTTATTGTAGTGGGGAATTTTAAGATCTGGGATTTTTACTGATGCTAGTCAAAAACTATAAATAAGAGACTTATTGCGAAGAGACTTCAACAAGTACAACAGAGAAGGGATATTTAATAGCTGTAGGCCATAGTATCCAAGTGTAACAAAAATATATTCAGTGCTTGTGGCCATTCTAATACATATATTTTCATGAATTTAAAAGTTACTGTTCTCTTCTCTAGTTCACCTTGATTACCAGAACAAACTCCACAAGAGATGGTAAGTGGTCTTTATGGTTTTATATGTAAGAACTTAGTCACTTTTTATATAC
Organism: Micropsitta finschii; assembly: GCA_034783455.1. NCBI lineage: Eukaryota > Metazoa > Chordata > Aves > Psittaciformes > Psittacidae > Micropsitta > Micropsitta finschii. Next base: position 13,065 of record JAVHNF010001030.1, on the reverse strand, counting down.
AAAATGTATACACTTATTGAACTGTCAGTGCATAAATGTAAAAGTGGATGTGAAAGTAGCTAAATTGCTCTAGAAATAGAATTCAGAATGTAACAGTGGATGATTTGTCTACTCCTGGGAAGACTCCAGAGACATAACAGGAAAATAACAGAGGACTGATCATTTGCCTTAGATTTACAGCTTTTGTTTCCTTGAGGAAATCTCTTATTTCCATTTATTCTGCAGCTGAAAAAGCACAGACACAGAACTAAGTTAAACATTAAAGTGTTCCTTTCCCTTTTCCACCCCGATCTAAAACATTTCTGTAATTTCTTTTTTAACAGATGTATTTTTGAAATTCAAATGTAAAAGGGATTTCAAGGGTCACTTGCAATAAAAAAGCCACAAAAAGTAGTTGGACAGGCACCAGCATCACAGTTCTGTCTACATGAACTGGCTTTTTGTCTTCTTTTCCCTTAAATTAACAACTGAAGCTAGTCAGCTAGACAAATCAGCCAGCTGGATTCCAGAGCTTTCAGTAAAGTCATGAAGGCCCTTTTTAGAAACATTTTTTAAGAACTGGAGATAATTTTTGATATTTAAAAGAATATGTTGTCTTCTTTGGAAATACATAGAATGTAAAAGACACTTGCTTTTGTCAAGCTTTATGATGTTTCAAAACCTGTTTTTTTAAGTACTGGGAAAAATAGACACAATGTTCTGAAAGTAACCTGCAAATGTATCAGATTTGACAACAGGACACTGACTACTGAAGGATGAGGAATCAGTGTGGCATGCTTAAGCAAAGCAAGAACAGTAAATAAAATGTTCTTCCTAGTTTTTAGGTGGCTGGATGATTAAAAATGAAGAAATTCCATGTGGAAGGCAGATGCTTTTCTTGCACCCACTCATGTTAAGAATAAATATTCTGAAATGCATGGTCTTGTAGCAATGCAATGTTCAACCAAGAGGAGAATCAGAATGAAGTTTCACCTTCATGAATTGTTGCTTTTCGGGAAAGATAATTTGTCTAGACTTTTAAATCATGTAGCCGAGTCGCACAGCCCTTCACAAACAGGGTGCAATGTTTGATCAGAAATATCCTAAAGAATGCAAATTTCTTGTCATGCATTGGACTATGGACTCTGTTAGCTGGAGGGGTGTTGCTTCTGAGAATGCTTCCAAATGACCTTAAAAAGAGATTGCATTTATAGATATCTTATGGGATAGCAGGCTAAATTTTAGAAAAAGAGGGGAAACATAAAAGTTGTAATTATTATTCCAGATTCTCTAGTATTTACATTATTGCCTAAGAACCAGAAATTGAAAATAAATGTAAGTGAATAAAATTAACCTGTCTTGAAATTGTTGGCATTAAATAGAATGTATTTCTTAGGGAGGTTTTTTCTGTTTTGTTTTGGAATTATTTTTTTTCCCAGAAAATTATCCCTTTAAGGCTACAGAATGATACCAGTGCAGATCAAGAAAACACACTTAAAAAAAGATTTTTGTCTTGTATGCCTTTTTTTAAAAATCAAACAAAAAAAACCCCAACTAAGCTAATAAAGGACTGTAAATGTCACATTCATATGTGAAAACCTCAGCTAAATCTCACCTTAGTTTTGAGGTTTTGCCAAAGCATGGCTTAATTAAAATTCTTTAAATTTAAAGTACAGGCATTCTGGTTTGGCCCAGATAAAAGATTTTGTATGGAAATTAAGAGGTGAGGGAAAGAAAAAAAGAAATTTATTATAGTTGTTCTAGGCTCTAGTTTGTTTTATGGCTTTCTTTTAAGATACCTTATTATCCCCTCATTTTGAAAGTAGGATGAGGGTGGAGATGAAATGACCTGTACGAAGGGGGCTTAATGCTAGAGGGACTGTGGGGCTTCGTAGTCGCTGGTGAGATCTGAACAGCATGAAACATTTTTATTTTTTTTTTTTTTAGGAAAACTAAGATTAGCTGGAAGACAGGGGAAGGTGTGTTACAGTATGCTTAGTTCTATAGAACCATTTTTCCATGTACTTTATCAGTGGTACTTTATTACCCCTTTTCATATGTTGGTTGCTGATGAGTACAAAAGGGAGATTTACTGGCAGCTTGCACTTGGCTAAATACAGTCTTGTTTTTGATCGAGGCCATGATGGATATATGAGCTTGGCTGAATTGCCATTTGACCTTTTCTGAGAACGTTATTTTGGCAAGCAGATGGAGGAAATATGTTACTGGATAAAATGAATGCCTTTGTTTAATGTGGAGGAATTTTAATCTCATGTGTTTTCTGTCTGCGGATTTGGAAATCAGGTGTAGGTTGTAATACATACACCTTGGAATGATTCAGTTCTTACAACTCACATGAGCAGCTAAGGAATTGTGAAATATGTCCACACAGCATATCCTCTAAAAAGAGCCGATTCCCACTGTAGTAGCACGAACACTTGAAAAATTCCTTCTGGAGACTACAAATTTCTGTTGCTGATTCTTCACTGGTAGTTGTGTTGATGCAAAACTGATTTCCTGTAATAGTAATAAAGTGTAATGCAGTTATACTGTGTTAATACTTGTCCTTTTTTAGACCTGTGTGGTTTACCGTAGGAAAAGGATGATTACTAATTAAAAGGCAGACTTTGTGCTTGCGTTTGCAGTGTTTCCTCCCCTCAATTACTGTTTGCTTTTTTTTCTTTTGGTGTTCTTTCCCTCTCCCCCATGTTTCGACCACAGGGAGACACTGAGCCATGGTATTCTCGGCAAGTGTACGCAAAATACTGGAAGCACTATGACTTATCCATGCGCTGGATGCGTAGACACCAGCGAGCCTACAGGAAAGCCATGGAGTCCTACTATTACCTACAGTGGTATCTTTATGCAGCCTTTCAAGCTAGTTACTACTCAGATAGGGATGGGAATGACCTCCCACATGCCCAAAGCTATTCTTCCAGCTCTAGGCCAAGTGGCAGAGCTGTGTATCAGAGGGGAGCTCAGCAATATGCAAATGCCCACCAAGAGAGGGAGGATGCCGATGGGGATTCTGAAATGGAGGAGGACTCTGAGTCTGAAGGGGAGATAGAATATGACTTGAGTAACATGGAGATCACGGAGGAGCTTCGCCAGTTTTTTGCACAGACGGAGGCACATCGGGAAGAACTGCGTAAGTAAATGCTTGTTCTATGTTTTCTGGTTCTTGGTGGCCATAATATTGAATGATGGATGGTTTCAGCATTTATAAGTTTTGTAAGAATTCACAGAAATGGGTACTGCAATGGAGCAAGCCAAAGAGAATGAAGTAGGGATAGCTGATGGGTGCAGTTAAGTACCATGCATTACAAGTAAGTCTCAGAAAATATTTGAAGGTGTTTTGGTATGAGGGAGAGAAAATTATGACTACAAAGAGGAGAATAACACGTTTGTTCAGAATATATTCTTCTTCAGTGCTGAAGGAAAAACTCCAGAATTTTTATGGTTAAATCTAGTTAACATGCTACATATTTGAGAACGGAACCCAAAGGAAGTGCTTTACTACCTCTTTGAACCCTAGAGTAAAACCTCAATGTATTTTATAACATGGAGCATCCATTTTGTTTGTTATTCTTTGGCTAACCCAATTTCATGACCTTTTTCTTCTCCCTCTGCATCCCTAGGGTACTCTTCATTCTGTACTATACCACAAGTTTCTCTTTGTTTTACATCTTGATCTGGACCCAAGTCCTTATGCAGGCAATGTAAACCAAAAACTTAAGAATTTATTCAGGTCTTAATCCTCAGAGGTATTGGTCATCTTTGTTTCTATGAAATCCTTAAATAAAAATTATACAGTACTTTGACACATTACTGCATATACAAATGTTGCAGGCACATTTATTATCTGTTTTAAGAAAGCAGCATGATGAAGGTAACTTTTCCACGTGACTCCAGTAGGAAATACCCAGAATGAATGCTTAATAGAGCTTTCTCTGGAAGAGGGAGATGTTCTAAAAATACATAATAAATGCAGTGATGGGGAGGGAGAGATTAAAATTGTGTTGTTCTAAATTCTTTGATCAGAGGGTATTTGGTGAGCTGAAACACCTCAGCTTAACTTCACACTTCTCATCAGCATGATGCACGGTTGATCTTAAGGAGCTCAGTGTTAGTGCCTGACGTGCATCCTTTTCTCGTCATACTTTCACAGAATCAGCATGGTTTTCTCTGTTGAAATGTTCCTTTAATGAGGTACATAATGTTTTAGGAAGCTTGTTTGTGTCTGGAAATGCAGTTTATTCTCTTTGGCTTTATGTTGTCTTTATGGTTAGTGGTGTTTAAAAGTATGAGAATGATTGAAGTGGTATCCTTGAAATTGGGAAATCAGGCTTGAGAGACACTCTCTATTGCAAATATCCTAGATGACCTTGGTATAGCTATTTAATCTCTTCCTGACCCCTCACTGGCTGCTCTTGCTAAAAATATTACTTGATTCTTTACGATGAGCAGATGAATTGGGAAAAGGTTTGTGACTCAGAATACAGATTTTACTTTTGTTCTTTCCACCACAGTGGTACCTGGAGCCTTGTGGAATAATTAGGTCGCTGCTGCATGCCATGTAGTAGCCTAGTTCTGTGTAAGCATAATTCCATTCACTTCAGCGGCACTATTTCAGATCTTCATGCACATTTAAGACAAATCTGATCTTTAGCTACTACTTGCCTCAGTTTCATTAGTAGTTTCCCTACTAAAGTGAGGTTAGTAATAATAATCTGTAATTCCTCAAAGCATGAAAAAGTAAGCAAGTACTTGATTTAATTGAAATTTTAAAGTGCTGCGGAGCTCTTGTGTGAGCAGTGCTATCTAAATGCTAAATTTTGTGAGTAAGAAAAAATACGATATGACCTTGTTCAAAAATAATTTTTTTTCTTGCATGGTAAGGGAAATGGAAAATAGAATGAAACATTTTTTTAATTCTGTTAAAGTTTCTCAGAAGAAGAAACATAAGCAGCAGGAGAAGAGGAAACTCATTGTTTATCTGATGGCATGGAAATGAGTTGGTATGGCAGACATGTTGAAGGCAGTACCACTCTACTTCAGGAGGTAGTATTATTAATTTTCTTGGATGCTGTTTCTGAACAAAATTAAATTTGGGGTTCATTAAACTGCAATCCATAATGATGCTGTCATGTTATATCTTTCATACTGTGCTGAAGAATGATTCCGTTATTCTGTATCAGTGCTCAAGAAGATGGGGATGACGCATCTCCAAAAGAAACCCAGTTACTTAAGTAACTGCCTTTTCCTGTTAATCCCCAACTGTATGTCCTGGGCTGCTCCCCCTAGCTTAAGAGGAGGTTTGTAGAGAAACTTGGGAACTAAAAAACTGCATAACATGTGAAATTTAGGTATCCATGTCCAGCAGAGATATTTGTAATGGTAAGAGTTTTAAATTTTCTTTAGGAACTGGAAAATAATGTTTGGGTATGTCAGAGTGGAATACCAATGGTGACTTTAGCGATCAGTTGAAGTCAGCTGTTGAGGAAGGTTATGGGGAGGGCTGTCTCTCATGTTTTCTTTCTCTGGCACAAATAAGGGGCTATAGGTGAAGTTCACAGCCTTGACTCCTGCACTTTGACATGCACTTGGGAGAGGACACCTGGCTTGCTCTTCTTTTAAAATTAATACCATGCAACTTTGGTACATGTTTGTTGGCAATTTACTGAAGTGTGAGACATGTGGGAAAAGAAGAGCAGTGGGACAAATAGAAAGGGAAATTTGGCATGTAAGAAAGGGGATGCTAGTACAGAGGAGTGGAGGTCTAATTTGTCTTTGTGAAGGATGACTTCCATGAGTCTAGTGTTTTTTCAAGCACTGCAAAATTAGGAAATGCTATGCAGCATTAATATAGTTATTTGGGTATGCGTAACGAGAGTCTTGATTTCCCAAGTAAGATATAGCTGGTTCCCCCACTTCATCCATGTCTCATCAGCATGTAGAAGGATAATCAAAAGGACTGAAACAAATCATAGCTGGTGTCAGACTCTTCACTTGTAATGCTTGATCTAGAGTCTGCTAGAGGTGATCACAGACATCAGGGGCTAAGTTCTTGCCAACTCTACTTGTGGAAGATTTACACAGGCCTGAGATGTAGGTGGGAAAGACATTTGTGTCTGGATGGTGACATGCAAGCGTTAATGCTAATTGTAAAGAGAAGAGTTTCAAAGAAAGTTGTCCCATCAGACTAGCCAAAGAGGAAAACTTCAGGTTTATTTCATTTTTCAGTAACTGCCACGAACTTTAAGAAATAGCAGATTCCTCACTTCTGTAGTGATTTTTTTGTCCTTGTTTTTTGTTCTGTTTTCACAGTGGGCATTTGCAGTGGTTGGCTGACTTGCACAGTAAAGCCTTTGAAACTGGCAAACAGCCTTGCTGCATGATTTAACACTTCAGCAGTGGTACAGTTGTTCACCAGCCTCTTCTAAAACAATCTACTTTTTGTCTTTGAATTCATATCAGATTCTTACTATTTTTTAGGTTCATGTCGTGTATTGCAGTCAAGTTACATGTTCCTGGAATGCCCGAAGTAATTTGGAGTGTTTTGCTGAGGCTATGTGAACTCAAGCATATTAATGCAATACAAGCTTATCTTGTATTGTAGATATATAGTGCATTTGGTTATAATGTAACGCCTCTACATACAGTTTACATTTCTCTGCAGTTGCTTCTTCATATGCAATTGTAATTATGTAGTCATTCTGGTTTTTAGGGGGATTTCTTGTCAGGTTAGTCTGTTGTTCTAGTTCTTCATGTAACTGGTGATCCTAATATACTGTGCTTCTTGAGGATGTTTTTAGTTGCATTTAAAAATCTTCCCTCTGGCCACTAAAATGCATGAAGTTATTTCTGGGTTACCATACCTGTCAGACCTAGATAGTGTACTGCATTCTCCAAACATCCTACGTGTAAAGAACAGAATACAATAAGTTGCCTTTTTATATTTGCAGGAATTAAAAGGACAAAAACCAAGAAAGGAAGATGCACAAGCCCAGCAAATATGTAAATTATCTAACTGCACGTATTTATTACACTATTAAATTTAGCCTTTGAAACATGTAGTTTGTCTTTATGCAGTTTTTCTTTGTTCCCTTTTTACATATAAGAGAAAGCGACTTCTGTAATTGAGTGAGTACAGTGTTGCAAGTACATTAGGAACCATTCTGTAGTAGTCAGCAGGCAATGAGAGAGTTTTTATTTAGAAACAAAGAAAAGCAAAGGAAAGTACCATCATGTCAGTTCATTACTGAAGGGTAATAGTCTGCCAATTGTTAATGCTGTGACTAGCTTTTTCCATTAAAGCCTCTGTTTGTATTGCCCACACATACCCTCCAGCTTTTCCCAAAATAATGTTGTCTCAACTTACAATTTTCATGCCAGATGGAAAACCCTTAAAAAAAAAAATTGAAAGAAAATGGTGAATGAAGATGTTTGTTTCAAATCTGCAATTTGTTTCTTTTTGTCTGAGAGATGACAGTTGTCACTGCCTCTTCCATGAAGAGAGAGTAATGGAATTTTCCATGTTTTGAAACTTATTTGAATAGTACCAGGTCCATCAAGCTTTTGGTTTTGTTTAAGGCCTGTGTGCTTCCTTGGAGAACAGACTTCGATTGAAGTTTTTTGCCACCATGTTTTCCATCTTTCGTTCACTTCTCCCTGTTCTTCATCTGTTCTTCTCTCCATCAGACTGTAGTTCAGATCCTTAGTCTTGGTCACCAGCATCTCTTTCGTGTCTTCTTCTCTCCACTAAACTTTCAAAACAGTGTGGATGGTGAAGTTACAAATGTTTGCTCAACTTCCTTGGCTTTGTCAGCCTTGGTTGTCACATGAACTTTTATCACTCTCTTTAGAAGTTGAATCGCTGAAGCTTCTGAAGAAATGCTTGTGAAGTAAGTGTTGTCTGCAGTACGTGTGGGCGTTTGGGAGATGCTTCTGAACCACGTTCTTCTATGAACTGAAGGAGAAATGTGAAAGGCTTTCCTTTTATACCATGTCTCTGCTTTTGATGATTGAACCTTTTACTGTGTAGCAGCAGAATCTTCTCAAGTGCACACACTGTGTCCAGTGTAGAGGCTATGTTACTTGCTACTGGAACCCAACAGCTGAAAAAAAAGAAACCAAAAAAAACCCTTCTTACTAGAGAAACAAGGAAAAGTGCCACAATTTTTACTGTTTTAATATTGAAAACTAATCTGTACTTGCAAAAATAGAGGGTCTAAATTGCATTTGGAGTTGGGCATAGTTTTATATCTGTTTCATAAGAAACGTTATCTCTGTGCTAAGAGTATCAATTTGCGAATTCAGCCATTCCTAGAATATGTGATAGTCAAGAAAATGTCCTTGGATCTCATACTAGGGACAGAATTAGAGCTTAGGAGAATGTATAGCTTTGCTGTGTGGACCTGTGTCTTTCCTATCAATCCAACACA
>JAVHNF010001014.1:0-11679 GCA_034783455.1 Micropsitta finschii | reverse complement strand
CCTCTTTCTACCTGTTTCTAGTAACTGCCTTTCCAGATGTAGCAGATTAGCTTTAAAACAGAATGAGAAATACCTCTTAAAGTAATAATACTTGAAGTATTTTACATCTAGAAACATCAAAAAGGCATCTTCAGCATGTATTTTATATGCCATATGCCTGGTTTCACAATGCATAACTATATACTACATTCACAATTTATTTTTTGTTAAAGAAAAACTTAAATAACTGCTTTTATGCTCACTACTCAGAGAATGCCAGAAAACACAGTCACATTTCTTTTCTGATCTTCAGTTTTTCTCTTTATTATAAATATTTGGGAATGTTTGTGTGATCTACTTGAAATTGTAATTATTCTACTTTGTTGAATTTTAAGAATGATGTGATCTTTAATGTCATTATAGGAGACACTTCCATTATGGGAATTCATTTGCTACCTCAACTTCATCTTTATTTGTGATGTTGAAATATCAGCCATAAAAATCAGTTGCTGCATCTTTTATCCTAAGGACAGAAGCCTCCAGGGGTGCCACTGAAGTTTAACTCAGGTTAAGAGAGGAAAGACAGTAGAGATTTGCTGTCTATACCCAGCCTAATTGTAAGACAGCATCTTTTCTCACGTACTTCAGAAGCATATACTGTGATACTCAGTTTACTGATTCCTAGAGACCAAAAAAGAAAAATAGTATACCACTATTTATGTCTTTCATCCAGGCTATTAACTGTATTCTCTCCAGGCAGTGCTCTAAGACAAACTTCCCCTTTATACAATGTGCTCTGGGAGCCATTTTTGCTTGAGGAAAAGTCCACTTAAAATCAGTGTCTGGGTCTGTGCTGAGGAAAGAACAGGATAATACTAGCCAGGGGAGGATTCAGTCACCTTTTATTCAGCATGTAGTCATGACAAATCCTGTGCCAGTTTTCAGAAAATATAACACAGCTTCCAGAAGATGTAACATGTCTTCTTTTTCACCTCTCAGAGGTGCATAAGGTTTGTTCCAGGCCAAAGTTCTTTGTAATATGGGTTTGGGGTTTTTATCCATTTCCTTTTCAGCCTTACTTGTCAAAAGTAATAAGAACTGTGGCTTGTCCCATATAGGCGGCATTCAAGAAAAACTCCTAACAAGTTAAATGCTTTCTTCCAGCCAGAAAGTTTGAACTTTCTATGCACTTCAACTCTTCCTTTTGTTATGTCAGCTCACACTCAAATGAAGTTCTTTGGCTTCCCACTGCTTTGCTTCTAGTCTCTCAAAGTTCCCTTTCTCCCTCCCCTCAAGGTATTTGACCACATTTTCATGGAAACTCACTTGCATGTGGCTGTACTGAATGTTTTGAGTACTTGCCTGCCTTCAGGTGAAAACCTGAGAATGTGTGATGAGCTCTAATGTGAGAAATAGGTAAGCAGCCAGTGAGTCCATGCTGCTTACCATTATAGCTTTCAAAATGTTTGGTTTACTTCAGACTGCCTTACTTTTTTTGTCTATTTTTCCTCACAGCTACATAACACATAATAAAAGTCCTCATTTTTTCACCAAAGCCTGCTTTCCCCTCTGGGACCAAGCAAAATATGTTTTCTTAAAAGGTAATTTGCTTGGGAGATTTACTTTGTGTGATTTAGTGCATTATTGCAGACAGCTCTGAATTTATGCAAACTAACATTTTCCATCAAACCATGAAGAATTAAGTATCAAGCATATTATTTTGGTTTTAGAACAAATATTTAAACCAATAGCAAAGCCAACAGGATCAGCTCTTACACTCCATTGAGCAATTCCTTTTTTGCTGAGATATTTTCTTTCCTCTGTTCCCTTTCCTGATCTGTAGGAGATTTTTAAGACTGATCTGGTCACTAAAAGGAGAATAAAATGAGTGGCTTCTGTCAGTCAAATGGACACATTTATTTTGCAGAGCAGCCCATGCAACTTCTTTACTTGTTTATCTTATCACAACATCTCCTGAGCAGTCTGTCTGCCATACGATCTGCTTATGGGACTGGAAGGAGTGACATAAAAACATTTTAAAAGTTTCTTTTGGTATATAAGGTGATTGCAGGCATTAATCACAGAATAAATTCCTTAGCCACTTTCCTCCCTGCAGCTAAACCACGTTGGCATTGGCAGAAAGAATAAGAAAAATCATGAAAAACAAGATTGCTGGGGTCTAATCCAACCATCCCTGAAGTTAAAGGAAGAGTTTTCACTGACATTGAAAGAGACATTCAAAGAGATTGATCTGCTGCTAAGGTCATACAGGCCATGGACAATATTTGAAGTTTTCCACAGAAAAGCTTATAGTATTTTTGAATTCAAACTCAGCTGAGCTGTGAAAAAAACAGGAAGCAAGTGGGAAAGCAGATGAATTCTTTTTCTGGTGCCTGTAGAGCAGTGCCAGGAGTTTGGGTAGCCATCTAGGGAACCAGAAATTCTCACTGCTCAGAAGAAATAGGATATAACTGATATTGCAAATACATGGTGGGATGATTTACATGACTGGAAATTGTAGTAATTAGTTGAAGCAGGTTTACAGAACAGGAGTAGGCAAAAGAAGCAAGGGTGGCACTCTATATTAGAGATGTTTATCTGAGTTTGAGCTATTGTCGACAAGAAAAAATTACATTTTTCTTGTTGACTACTGTTTTAAAGACCTATACTGGACATTGCATGCTGTCTGTAGTAAAACATCATTACAGTTTTTAAAAATTATAGATGATAATTATCTAACACGAAAGGTACTGAACCTAGCACAAAGTAGTCCTATTCTGAGCCTCATTGCATTGAATGAAGATGAACAGACCAGTGGATGTAATTACATTCATTATGAGAAAACAGAGAAGAGTAATATATATACTTTGTACTTCAAAAAGAGTGATTTTTACAAACCAGGAGAAAATTATGAGAGATAATTGTTTAGGAAGAATAAATACAGACAGCCAATTGTGAAAGCAATTTGAAAGTTGTTTAACAAGAATTTATGAGATGTCCAGAAGCCACATCTCACAATTAAGAAATAGTATGCCTATGTGCTACAAGCCCTCCTACCTCAGGTATGAAGCGAATATATCAATTATAAATTTTTAAAAATAGCAAAAGGGAAAAAAAGAGGGTGAGAGTAAAAATTGTAAATTTTAAATTATGAAGCATAGCAAAAAGCTATAGGAACCAAAAGACACTAGGAAAAAAGACACATCTCCCAGAGACTAAGACAGAAAGAAAACAATTTCTAGGCATTAGGGGGAAAAAAAAAAAAATGCTAGGTTTTAGTGTAAAAATTTGAAACAGAAATACTAATAGTTGTATAAATTAAATATGAATAGAAGAGTGTGCCCCTATATGTGACTGTCTATACTTGTCTAAAAGCACTAGGAGAAACAGCAGAATAAAGTTAAAAGGGAAAGTATGCATTACCTGCTACAGAGCACCATGTATGTGATTTCATTCAAATGGAAAGGTAGAAAAACTGACCTGTAGATAAGTGTTATGGGAATGAAGTAGAGGACAGTATCTGTAATACATGCTGATAAGGAAAGCAACAGTGATGTGAAACTCAGGAATTTTGCCTGAGTTATTCATGAGGGATGAGAAAAGATATGAAAAAAGATTCAAACCTGAATCCATTCCAAAAGACTATAGAACGCAAATCCAAAATCCATTGGTCATCACTAGTCAAGATGAACAGCACAGACATGGTGAGCCCTCGACTTTCAACATGCCTTATCCTCCTTGGTGCATATAAGGGATTCTCACCAAGCCACTAGGACACACACCACAGTGCTGCTGAGTATGTGGATGTGAGTGGGAAAAATCAGATTTTCTAATGTAAGATCGCCTTCCACTTCTCTAAGATCTCTCACTGAATTTTGTTATACTTATTTCCTACATTATCAGTAGAAGGATTTAAAATTGTTCTTAGCTCTAAAAAAAAGATGCAACTTCATAAGTAGTCCCTGTAGAAAATCAGGAGGATGTGCTTTTAGTACATGAGAACAATAGGTGACTTTTTAATTTTTCAAGATGGGAATCATGCTATTCTGCAGAAGATATTTAAAAGTTAACTACAATACATTGTGTATATATTCTCTTACCCAGAAAAAGAAACAGGCATATCTGACAGGAAATTTGTCTCAGTTGTGCTAACAACCCATCTTAACATAGGTGTGAGATGTAAATTGAGGTGCCTATTTTTTCCAAGCTTGGACTTGGAGAATTAACTACTGGATAACTACAGTTATGATTTAAAATGGATGTTAAAATTTATCTCATTAATATTTTGAGAGCAGAATGCCCAGAAAGTTTGCACTTGGGAGGTGTAACAAAAGATACATCTGATCTGATAATACTCTTATTCAATCATTATTACATGTGGAATATTTAGAAGATTGTGGATATAATTTCAATATTTTAAAAGCCAGTTAAATCCTAGCTAGTGAAACCTGGCAACAATCCTGAGAAAAAGAATGCAATTGTTAATACAGACTTTAATTGCTACAGAATAAAAAGTTAGGACTATAATTAACTCAAATCATTATAAGTTTGGAGAAAGAGCCCTTATAATCCTTAGTAAACACACTTGACATAATTCTTTGATGAGACTGTAATATAGACAGTGAAAGATAATACATTTAAGCTTTTTAAAGGAATTTTGACACATTAATACACAACATTCTGATTTAAAAATAGTGTAACAATAGAATACATCTTAAATGGATTATCAACTGCCTAAGTTACAGATCCCCAAAAAGTAACTGTCAACGTGTGTCTATTGTCAAAGGAATTAGTTTCTACTAGGGTTACCAGGTTATCTATTAAAATAACTGGCATCTGGTCCAGTGTTATTCAATGTAGTCAATAATCATCTGGAAGAAGAAAGATAAAAAATCAGCATTGATCACAGGGATGTCTGAGAAGGAAAAAAAAACATGGAGGACAGTAAGCAAGTAGTTATGTTATCGTGACATAAGATTAAGGGATTTGCTGTATTTTTAACTTAGTGATATGTCGTGGTTTAAACCCAGTCAGCCATAAATCAGCCACGCAGTCTCTCTCTCACTCCCCCCGTTCTTTCCCTCCCCCTACTCCCAGAGGGAAGGGGAGGAGAATCAAAAGAATGTAACTCCCGTGAGTTGAGATAAGAACGGCCCAGTAACTAAGGTATAAAACAAACCACTACTGCTACAACCAATAACAATAATGATAAGGGAAATAATAAGGGAAGAGAATACAACACCTCACAATCCACCGACAGATAACTCACCCCCACCCATCAGCGATCTAGCCCTTCCTGGTTACTGCCAGTTACATCCTGGGCATGATGTGCTGTGGTATGGAATACCTCTTTGGCTAGTTTGGGTCAGGTGTCCTGCCTCTGCTTCCTCCCGGCTTCCTCTCTTCCCTGGCAGAGCATGAGGCTCAGAAATTCCTTGGTCAGACTAAACATTCTGACCAGTAAATAAAAACATCGGTGTTATCAGCACTGTTCCCAGGCAGAAAGTCAAAAACATAGTGCTGCACCAGCAATTAAGAAGGAGAAAAAAAATGACTGCTACTGCTGAACTCAGGACTGGGGGCTACAAAAATGCTGGAGAGGGACTCTTCATCAGGGACTGTAGTGGTAAGACAAGGGGTAATGAGTTTAAAATGAAACAGGGGAGATTAGGTTAGATGTAAGGAAGAAGTTCTTTACAGTGAGAGTGGTGAGGCACTGGAAGAGGCTGCCCAAGGAAGTTCAAGTGTTCAAGGCCAAGTTGGACTCCACAGGGGTTTTGGTACTAAATAATCTTAAGGTCCTTTCCAATCATAACTGTTCTATGATTCTAAGAAACAGCAATACATTGTGTATTGTACTGTCAAAAAGATAGACAAGAGAAATGCATGTTACAGTGCCTGGACAGGCTGGAAGAGTGGGCTAGCAAGAATAGTGTGAAATTTAACAATGACAAGTCCAACCCTTGGGATTCTGTGAAAAGCATGCACCTGGGATGGAATAACTAAAGTCATCAGTACAGGGTAGCATCTGTGTGGCTTGCAAAGAGCATTTCTGTAAGGGATCTGAGTATCCTGGCAAACAAACAGCTGAATATGGGTCAGCATCACACCACTGAAATAAGAAGACATATCAGATCTGGGGCTGCATCCATAGGGGCATTACTAGCACAGATAGAGATGTGATCATCACACTCTACTCAGTGCTTTCCAGTCCACACCTGGAGTTCAGCATCCAGTTCATGAGGAAATGCCTAGGGCAAAAAAATAGCCCATGTACACTACCAAATGTGGTAGCATGTCCATTTTCTACTACTATAAAAGCAGACCAAGCATCTTGTTAGTTCTCTTTGTCTAGATTCTCTATCCAGCTGTAGGACAAAGCAGGGAGGACATGTAAACTGAACAAACCCTATGATTTCAACTTAACCACCTTTATGCATAATCTCTTATCTTACGTGCAGGACGTATTGCCCACTTAAAAAGCGGCAAGAATACTTAAGGCTTCTCTGGCATGTGCTTTTCTAAGACATGACATAGCTCTGCTGATTTAAAAATGAAAGTGCACTTCATAATAAATGCCTTGCTACCTTTTAATCAAATGATGTGTTATTAGCAAAGATTAAAAGAACTAATTACATACAGCATAGCTGAATGATGGCCAGAGGGAGAGAGGAGATAGCTTTCTTGGGGTATTTGAAAACTAAGCATCAGAAAAGAAAGGAGTATTAATTTTTAAAGTAACAGATGGGGGACAGACATCACTAAAGAAAAACAAAAAAAGAACAAAACACAGCTGGAAATGCTGTAAAGATAATTTTGGGCTCAAAATCAAATCATGGTTAGTCTGTAGACTGAATTTCTGAAAGTGATCATGAAATCCCTGTAAATTTGGCTACTAAAAACTCAAATACTTTTTCTTGTTGAGAAGAACCCAAATGATTATTTGTTGAGTATGGAAATTCGGTTACCCAAATATGTCTTAGATATAACGGGCAGCCAAGCCAGCAGAAAGGTCAGAATCTGGGCAGTGAGGACTATAATACCTCTCGCTACTCTCACATGGATGTGATTTAGTAGTTATCATGGGGGGGTCCACGACCTATTATATGAGAAAGATTTCATTAGAAGGCCATAATACCATTTTTCTGACATACAAATCTGTGAATCTCGTGCTGCTTCAAGCTCAGATTTGACGTTGTCTTAAGTAAGTGGTTTAGAAATTGAAAGATCTAAAGTGAAATTTAAATAGCAGTTTTGACCACCAAGGTAGTCACATCATCTATTAACTGCTGGCAGGCTGTATAACTATTCTAGTGTAAAAAAAATACTCTTTTAAACAAAATCAATTGCATAAAAGTTATGTTGAAGTGAAACCTAAAATAGTGTAGTTCTGAGCATGGAGTGAAACATTTGAATAACTTCACATAGGACAGGTAAAGAGTTTCACTAGTTTCAGAATAGAATTTGCTGATTTTCTATTTGGCTATGAAAGAAGAGGGCATGATTCAACATTCTGGGAAATCTTTACCTGCCCTATATCCCATGGAGATATAATAAAGAAACTCGTTCATGAACAGAGCCTCAGCAGCAACAGAAGTTGAAAACAATCAACTATTTTTTCTTGGATGGAACATCTATATCCCCATGTACTGCTAGGCAGCATGGAGAAGAACTGGAATAATGTTTCAGTAAATGCCCTGTTTTCTTTATGAAGGGAAATAAAGCCCTTGTCATTCACTGTTTCTGTTTCCCATACTCAAACTATTGTTATACACAGGCATGACTTCATGCTACTTCCCCTTCCTCCCCTGCCTGCTCACTGTAAACAGCAGAAGTAAAGGGGAAACAGCCAATGTTATTACTTCCAAGGTAAGCTCAGTCCATCAGGAAATCAAAATCAAGCTTATGATTAATGTGATTCATTAATAAAATAAAAGCTCCTTCAGCTTCAAAAAAACCAAATAGCCTTTCTCCTCCCTGCCTCCCCCCCGCCCCCATGAATATCTTTTTCAGCTGAGGACAGTAAAAACTCTAATGTTCACTGAGTGATGTTACATACAAATGAACTGGAAATGTGAAGAACTATCCAGTTTTTTCCCCACAGTGGCTACAAGGAAGTACTACAAGGAGTGATACACTGAACAAATGGCAACCAACCAGACTAGATTTATGAGCAATCCAAAGGATAGGGATATGGAACATTATCAAGAACATAAAATATCTGAACTTCGTTAAGATATTGAACCTTAACAACATTATGCTTACTAAAGACTTAGCTCACAAAAAATGAACAGGTACAAAAACTATGTGGATTAGCTTGGAGGTTATTTAGAGCTGAGTGAACAGTCTGGAGTACATTTTCCCTGCTCATTTGGCTTCCCTGTTTGTAAATTGTCTGTGCATAACAAGTAAAAAAGACAAAAAAAGGAACAGTAATTAGACTAGAATTACTACTTATGACCATATTAAAAAAAAAAAATAAGAAGCTCAATAGAAATTAAAAAGAACCTTTGAACAAACAAAGAAGTAGATTATGTTTGACATGGAAGAGGCAGGTTCATGGGTGTGTGGGAAAAAATAGGTATTATGATCAGAGCAATGTGGTAAGGAGAGTATCTTACAGGAACCTTTGAAGTAAATTGTGTGGTAAGACAAACGTTGTCCAGGGCATAAGGAGGGGAGGTTGTGGTAACGATGATTCCAGACAGTAACGTTTGTTAATACTACTTGCAGTTTTCAATCAGCTCTAGCATAAATGCTGTGATCTCTGTGAAAAAACTAAGCAATGTAGTTTGGAAGCACATTCTTTTTCCTCTCCTATGGTAGGGCTGTAGTTTTTTTTTTACCTTTGCAATAGTCTTAGCAGGTAGGTAAGAGTCCATGTGCTTTGTTTCCTTACTGTGATATCCTCTTTCCCAACCAGAACACTACAAACAAAACCAAAACATATTTATGGTTCATCTCCACACTGAGAAATTACCAAATCTGAAATAAAAATCAATACTGCACAACTGTTTACTTCCTTACCCTGGTGTTTCCAGAGTGGAGCAGAATGAGAACCTGTTTGATCTGAATTAGTTTCATTCTAAATGCCCATATCAGATACACTGCCACATCACAATTTTTGTTATATTTAAAGAGGGTTCAGTAATGTTTGAGAAAGCATTAAAATTGGGGGGTTAATAAAAAAAATTAAGAGCAAAGGATGGTTCTTCATGCAATGGGCATATTTCATCCAGGTGCCATTTGTCTTATAGTAACAGAGAGCCTTAATAAATGCTGTCTGTTAAAAGGCAGTCAGATTTATACTGGAAGTGTAAAACCCCAGCCCCCTCTTCCTCTTCCCCTTCCCTCTCACCAAATCCAATAAACAAAGTAAATAAAGTGAAATGACAAATGAAGAAACAGAACCAAAACTGGTGAAGGGGAAAATTCACAATTGGTGCAATTCCACAAAGACAGGAATACTAACTAAAGGCAAGATGGTATATGAAGAAGTCTTTCGTGTATTATACTCTCTGATGTGGTAGATTGAGATAATTTGGTTTTCAATGATTAATGAAGTGAAGTCAGAATTATTAGCATGTGCTTTTTCCTACAAAGAATGAAGCAGATGGATCTGTCAGGGCTTTATAAAGTTCAAATTAGAGATGAGGATTTTCCTCTGCACTATTTGCTTTCATTCTATGGGGGAGGAGGCTGTGAGAAGGAAGAGTAACAGCTATTTCTTTGAACAAAATCCATTTAGGATTCTGCATGCATTTTGAAAACCCCTTGGTATTTCTTTATTTTTTCCTTTAAGAGGTTAGGTATTCAAGCAGACAAACCTTATTTTACTCCTCCTCAAGAAAAATATATATTCTTATTTCTTAATAAGCTATTCCCAAAAGGCTTTTGAGACAGTTGTGTTGCATCAAGGGATTATTGCTATGCGGTTGTATTATCACTAGAATTCAGTCTCTGACTCAACAAAAGGCCTATAGGCAAAACTAAATCAATTTAATCAGACTTAACATCCTCCACAGTGTTTTAGCAGAGGTACCATTGTACAGGCATTTGGGATCTTTGTAGCTTATGCAGCTGTAAATCAGGGCAAAATACTCATACTGCTCCTGGGATTTGTAAAACAGAAATCCCTACCCAAGACACCATGCATGGCATACATGTAGCAACCTTATTTAACATACATGTCCAAACTTCCTGACAGGTACACAGCTGCTTTTCTCTTCCCTATAAGATTTACTAATGGCAACTGGTGTCATGAAGTTTCTTGGTAACACAGTTGTCACACTGCTGCAGCTCTTGCTCTGTTAAGACTAACAGCCTTCCAAATATTTCAAACCAAGGCAGGAAATCCTCACATCTGCTCTATTTTTTTTTTCCTAAATGGAAATAAGAGCAATGTAAAGGCTAATGCACACCCAGACATGCAGAATACTTACTCAGACTGGTACTCATGCAGATGCTTTATCACACTCCCACTGTCTCCTAATTATAAATTGCCTCTCTGTAGGATTTTTAATAGCTTCCAGGTTGAGCAGAGAGACAGATATGACAACTGACATGTATAAATTTGTCTGGCTCTGGGACTCAAGTGCCCACGTGGCAAACTGGAGACCTTCAATCTGTACGATGTTTTCAGAAATGCCGTCCCACAATGATGACCAGATTTTCACAGTGAGGATTGCTTCTTCCTGGAGTTTTGAGAGTTCAGAGATGGAAAGGTCACAGCTCATGGAGCCAAACCTTTCTGTTTGCATGGTTAAGCTACGACATTGCCAAAACCATCTGGGAGCCAGAGTGAAACATTTTTGCACTAAATCACGCTACAGGAAGTCCAGCACTGACTTTTTTTTTCTCAGAGAAAAATATTCCTGGAAGAAAGAGTTTGAATTTAGGTTTTCTCCCTGTTCCCAGTAGAAAAGCAAGTTCATACTTTGATCCCCCAAAGAATCTTAAAGCCTCTTTTGCACAGTGACACTGCTCAGCTTTACTTGCATTTGTTGTATTTTTAGCTTTTGCAGTTTTTTAAGTTGAAGTGCGCTGAAGTTGCAAAATGGACTATGTGTGCAGTGCTCCCTCCAGCAGCGTATTGGGCAGGCTCAGAGGAAAAAGGTCAGTTCCTACAGCAGATCTAGGCAAAAGGAATACCACAGAGGATCAAGCATTAAGAGCTTCAGCCCTAGCAAGAGGTACTGCTACTGGGCATATGCAAATACAGCTGTGGGCATGACACAGCGCAAAGCATAGACTGACTCAGGTTGTTTGACCCTTCTCCCAGAAAGTTCATAGACAAGGATGAGTGCTAACCTATCACATATATTGGTTCTAGTGCTGGCATTAGTTCATTCACAAATAGCTGAGGCATCTCTCTTCAACACTGCACTAAGCTATGCAGTAAATTAATAAATTGGTTGTGAGTTTTGAGGATCACAATCAGACTTAGGCAGCAAGATGCACATCAAGCAACTTGGTACTCTCATGGGTTTTGCTCTTCACCCCCAGTTCAAATACTTATCTCTGGTCATTTGATTTGGAGATGTTAAGTCCTTTTCAGTCACCAGAGTAGTACTGCTCATCATACAGTTACTAACACAATACCTGCAAATTGACCCTTGATGAGGTGGTGTAGTTTAGACCTCCTGATACGCTGTTGTGAGCAATTACTTCTTATTTTTACTGCATATATGGCTGTTCATA
>JAVHNF010000987.1:7734-22894 GCA_034783455.1 Micropsitta finschii | reverse complement strand
GCAGAAAAGAACATGAGCTGAGAAGCAGCAGCTGTTGCCTCATGCTGTTAAGTTTCTCTGGGTGGTAGGGGTGAGTGAGCGGCTGTGTGGTGCTTAGGTGCTGACTAGGGTTAAACCATGATAATGGTGTGTAGGAAAATTACTCTTGGTCAAGGCACAGTATTAACAGGACTTTTAGTCTACTAAGTAGCATGCTTTAATGGAGAGATCCCCTAAATGTCATTCTGTTGCCCTAGGTATTATTCCTAGTTCTACTGGTAACCTGTTGTGTGAGTTTGGGAGAAGTAAACACAGTTCATCTGCTTCCTTTTTAATTTATCTGCTTGGATTGTATGCCCTTTAGTTATGGACTTTCCTAGTTTGTTTTTACAAATTAGCACAATAGAGACTTACTCTTGGCTTGAGCCCCTGAAGGTTATTTTGATGCAGTTATGCTTAGAAATCTCCCTCTGGTGGTTACAGGTGGCTTTTTTTTTCTGAATAGAGGAACATAATCACTATAGCTGCTTCAGCACTTAGTTGTGATCTGTGGGTGGAGGACAAACCTTTTCTGGCCCTTGCGGTAGTTACTTGTGTTAGCATTGCATCTATGGAAATCACAGTTGGTGATATAGCTGGGTTTAAAACTAGTGCAGCAATGCATGTCCTATTTCTGTACAGCAGTCTTGCCTTAGACTTGGATTAGATTTCAGAGGTTAAAAAGAACAGTTAAGTTTCCTTGCTGTTTCTGCCTTTTCTCTTTCCCCCCCTTTATTTCTTACCACACTTTTTTTTTCCTGTCCTTTATACTGCTTGCTGGCTTTATCCTGATTTTTTGTCCAGCACTTGACCCAAGTTGCCTCAAGTCTTTGCACTGTTCGTTCTCTCTCACTATCTTTCATTAAGCTCATGGGTTGAAGCATTCTGAAGAGCAAATCAGTAGCCTCAGGTCGCCTTCTTACTATGTCAAGTGAGCTCTTGCATAAGGTACCTGAGGCTCTAGCCTCAGGTACCATTTAAAGCTTTTGAAAAGGTTAATAGTTTCTGCAGTTTTCATCTGTATGAATGCATTTTAGCTACAATTTTCTCCTAGATCCCAGTTTTCACCATGTTTATCATAGGTTTTGCCTTTCCAAAGTTTCCCATGTCTCTTTTCTGTGCTTTAGAGGATTCATCTAATTTTGTGGATGGACTCTCTTCCTTCTCTAAATTGTAGAGACTCTTGTTCCCTTCTTTAGTGAGGTGAACTTGATGCTGAAGACACAATTCTTGTATTTGCCAGAGGTTTTGGTTTTGAATCCTACCTGTGGTGTTCTCTCTTCGTTTTCCCTTTGGTTTCCTTGTTTGGTTTTAATATCACTATCCTCAACTCTGGCTGGTTTTAATCTGTAACTTTCTTGGAGTTGTCCTTCTTGGCACGCATGTTGTCACTTCAGTTTCCAACCTTTGTAAAAGCTGAATCGTAGCTTGGCACATTGAGGGAAGCATGTGTTGTCTGTGCTCTTTCACTTGCAGCAGTTTCAAACAGAACTGATTTCTCTTGGTCAGTCAAGATCTGTCCCTATTACACGGGGATTTGCTTCCTTGCATTTCATATGAATGCGTTCTCTTCTTCCTGAGTTCAAGAAGCTGAGCAGTTGTAATGTCACCTATTTATTTCTACTTCCGCAGTTTCCCTTTTCAGGTTCTTGGTTAATTCCACCTTCTCCACCTTCTTCTTTTGAAGGCTTACATGTAGAGGCTGCCGTGGCTTCCTTGGTTTATCTGGTTTTGTGTCTTGTGGCGTGTCAGCTGTCTGTGGTACAGCTTATTTTGGAACAATACTGCTATCTTAGTAACTTTGTGAGTCAGAGTAAGGCAAACTCTGAAACTGATTGGAGTGAAAAAATAGAACAGGAGAGATATTTCACTTTCTGAAGAGTTTTAGATGAGATTTTCAGTGGGAGTTGAGATAAATCTTGGTTCACTGTAAAACCTGAGATGACTTTCCTCTGAGACCTGCTTCTGAAGATGGGAAACTCTGAATCCCTCAGTTACTTTGCATAGTTACCTGTATTCTGTTGAACAGGTTTAAGTGAGATTGAGTACTTGTGTTACTGCCTTAAGCAAAGTCCATGATGATAGAAGCATTATTTGTTACAAGATTGGGATGTCTATGTTGGGAAGGGAAAACTCCAAATAGATTGCGGAGCTCAGATCAAGGCTGTTGTGCCAAACCTTTATATGTACTTCAGAATGTCTCTTGGAGAGCTGTTGGAGGTGGGGCATGTGTGTATTTGTAGGGCAGCAGGGTGTGTCTGTGTAATCTGATTTAGTGAGAAGTGTGATTTTTACTGACTGCAGAGATCCAGATTGAGGAAGGTGTATCTGTTTCCTATAGATATCTCAGTGTCCAGCAACAGGCAGCTAGTTAAATAACCAGCGTATCCAGGAGCTCTTTCAAGGTCTTCCTGCTTAACCATGTATGAGTCTTGGTGTCGTCCTGTCTCCACCTTCCCACTTCAGACATATCTGAAGTCCTGTGTAATACGCAGTTCCATTTTCCTGATATTTTGAGGGTTATTAATGAGTATATCCAGAGGAGGTAAAGCATCTTAACTTTGGTTTATAGATGCAGCATGTCTCAAATGTGTTTTAAACCATCTTGCTAGTTCTGTAACAAATGGGCTTTACAAGCCATTTCTGTTTCCTCATTGTTCAGGGAGGCTTATGAAATGATGAATCACGTAGTAATGAAAAGCTAAATCGGTGCATAATTATCAAAAGAGCTGTCCTCTGGAAGAGTACTCAAAAGGCTCCTTTCAGAATTCAGTGCATTCACTTAAGCATTGCTCTACCAGAGTGGCACTAACGCTTTTGCAGTATATAAAGAAAGTGGAAGGAATGATAAAAAGGCTGGTTTTAAGTAAGAGGTGCTTCGTTTACATTTTCTTGAAAGAGCCATGCTCTTTTCCTTATTAAATAGGTGATTTACTGGTAAAATGTTTCATACCGTATTCCTGATTTCTTTTCTACCGCCTTTAGTCAAAAGAGTATATAAATATCCAATGTAGATGCTTGTTCTACATAGTGAAAACTTGCTTTTGGGACAGTGAATTAAAATCCAGTTCACATCAGTCAATCTTTTACTGTAAATTTGAGCTTTCTGCATTTTGTGGGGTCTGCTGACAACTCTAGGCAAGCTCAGGACAGGTAGTAGGGCTCTTAGTTTTTACTCTTCCGTTGGTCTGAGTGAAAGAGCTTTAAGCAGTTAATGATGATAGGATGCTCTGCCAATGTTTGTTCTAGTCTAGCTAACCTTGGTTAGGTTATACCAGTGAATACGCAAGCCTTGGGATGCTCTTCCCTTCTTAAAGCTACGTGGAAGTTAGAGGCGCTTGGATGGACTGAGAGCCAATACAGACAATTGCAAAAGGAAGTCTTGTGAAAGGTTTAGGGAAATTTGGATTGCCTGTACTTGTGTACTGTAATCCAAATGAGGGGTGTTTTTCTCAGTCTGTTGAGAACAGTTATTACATGTAATGTCTGGGCATCTGCTTTCTTTAATGGTAGTTAAAATTTCCTGTATTAGAAATGCTTATGGGTTTGGTGAAAAATATTTTGATTGTGTGGAAACTGAGCATTCAATTTCACTGTTGTATTTCTGGCTCTGTTTCATCATGACTTTGCAATGTGAGTAGGCAGGAAAAATAGTTTTGGCTGTTGTGTAAAGTGGCAGAGGAGCTGATACTAAAGGGAGTAAGAAGTCAGACTTAAGCAAAGGTTATTCTGTCTTGCGCCTTGTGAATTTTCTTCAGTAACTTTGGGATTTTAAGGGAAGTTGTTTCTGTAGTTGTCTTGCATCCCTGTTGGCTGTGACATTGTGGATTTCACCGGATGTCCCTAGAATTAAGAGTGACCTCAGTCAAGTGTGTTGGCATCTCAGCTGTAATAGTATAACTGAGTCACCCAGGGAAAGGAGATGAGGATGAAGCAACTGTTGAGTTCAAATCAATTGTACTGCTGTAGGCTGCGTTCTCTTTCTGAGCAGCAAATACAACATGTGGAACTAAAGTTTCATTAGAAAATCTTTTACACTTCCTGGCTGATTTCCTGACTCCTGCAGGTCATGAAAGTAGCCATGAGGGAGAAAACTGTGAAGTAGCAGGGAGGTATTGACACTGTTCAGGTGTTTAGCAAGCTAGTCTGCACAGCACTGACACAAGTGGTGATATCAGAATTCAGATTGCAGGCCTTGTTGTGGGTTTACTGTGACAGTTTTAGGGCAAGGTGGATAGAGACTCCTTTTTGTGAGCAGTCTTGAATGAAGAGCAAGTTAGCTGAAAAACTAGCTAATCCATTTTGAGCTAATGTTGTGCTCTATTACTTAGTGCAGTACCACAGAATTAAAGCCTTTCTCCCAGTTAAATGTTATTCAAATAGATGATTTCCTAACCAAATTAATGCTAAATTATTATAATCAAATGGCGATTTATTAAAAAGAAAAAATCTCTAGTAACTCCTGCTGTTATGTTCAGGAGGCTCTCAAGAGAGGAGAGTAAGAGAGTACCAGCAACATGGCATTGTCAGTTTATCATGGGAAGATGGTAGCAGGGCAGTTGTACTTCCTAGCTCCTGTAAGGTTTTACACATATTTTTCCATGCATGTGCATGCAGTTCACCCCTGTGGGATGTTTAGGTCCAGCCAGATAGTAAAGAAGTTGCCGTTAAAACCCCTGTTGGTGAATTTGCTCTGGTATTTAGTTTTTACCCCATTACGTGCAATCTCAGTGGTCTTGGCCTTTGTGGAAAACTTGTGATTCCCTTTTCCCCCTTCATTCATCAGCTCTTATCTCCCTGAATATGTTAATGCCAACTATGAATATATCTTAGAGCATGCACTGTGAAAACCAGTACAGCGATGAAACCAGTACAGTGGGAAAACAAAAACCATACTAATACTCCTTTAAGGAGTATTACTTCCTCCAAGGAAGGTGGTAGTTCATAGTGAGCGTTGTAAATTGAATGACTTTGTGATGCATCCGTTTTTCTCACTGTAGGTGTTTGGAAACGCTCCTCCAAGTACAATGACAGAAAAGTTTTCTGACCTCCTGCAGTTTACTACTCAAGTGTCACGATTGATGGTGACTGAAATTCGACGGAGAGCATCGAATAAGTCCACAGGTATTGTATGGTTTCATGTTTGGGCGCATGTTTGGGCTTTGTGAGGTGTGCATCTCAGATCAATCAGAATGCTATGAGATGCCATTCGCAGCAGCTGTGCAGGCTCAGAAATTTAAGTCTTTTAGTGAAAATGTATTGTCTGCTGTTCTTTGGGATGACAGAGAGAGGAGGAAGAAGAGCTAGAGTTTTTTTGCCTGGGTTACGGAGAAAGCCGAGTTCCACAAACTTGACAACGCATGAAAGAGAGAGGCATGAGCTAAGTTGCATCACTACTGGTAGAAGGAGACCAAGGACGTGCATGTGGACAACTGCTGTATCTTGCCTGACGTGTCTGTTGGTGGTGTGTTTTGTCCCTCGGATATGTTAACATTTCAAAACCATGCATTTTGAATTAACTGCTGGCCTGGAAGCTAATAAGATGTAAAATACAGTGAGTATCATGTTAGGACCAACACTGCCAGCCCTATTAAAATGTTAGAGGACCCCTCTTCTATTTATTTAAAGTGTCAGAGTAAGATTTGGTTCTGTTGAACCCTGAATGTGTATTGGGACCATGAATGTGTATACCTGACGATGTACTGGAACTGGCATAACCGAGGACAGTGTGTCAAGAAGACATGTTTCATTAGGTTTCCTCTTTGATTTCCTCTTTTGAAGAGGATTGCTTCCAAGAAATACCAAGTTTTTGTCTGTTAGATAATTTTAAAATCTGTGCTGGCTTCTCAGTTAGGAATGGCTGAAAATAAGGAAATAGCAGGCTGGAAAGGGCTGTGCAAATTAGTACACATGAAGTCAGGAGTCACAAACTGTGCCAATTACAATTTCTTTCCATTTAAGTAGAGTGACTAACAGCGAAACATTCCAGATGGCTAAACAGATATCATAGACAAAACCTGTTCTCTATGGGTAAACAGGCACAAAAAGGCTTTTATTTGAGTATTTAG
Organism: Micropsitta finschii; assembly: GCA_034783455.1. Classification (NCBI taxonomy): domain Eukaryota; kingdom Metazoa; phylum Chordata; class Aves; order Psittaciformes; family Psittacidae; genus Micropsitta; species Micropsitta finschii. The sequence continues at coordinate 16,808 of JAVHNF010000987.1, read as the reverse complement.
GGGAAATAAATGTCCAAGAGCCATGCTGGCGAAATGGTGGTGTTAATTTGACCCTTTTTTCTGGAGAACATCTGTTGTGCCTGCTAGTCATTTGGATTCTGCTATGAGTGGCTATTTTTGTGTATTTATTACTTAAGCCATACCTCTGCTTGTTGCTTCAAGATAAGCCAATTGTCATCCTTGACACCTCAGAAATCAGAGGTAATTTTGTTATTGGTTTTGGGAGTATTCTTGTTTTCTACCGCACTTGGGAATTTAACCACAATGACTTAAAAGAGAAGTTTGGTACTCTTCTGAGCTTAAACGTTCTGTTGGTTTTGTTAAAATGGCAAGCAGCCATTTTTTCTGTGTTATGAAGATTACTATTACTTTGGTCATTAAACCCTTTCCAGATCTTGGGTAAGAAGGCCTGAATGGTCTGTGTTCTGCAGTTGCATTGTGACTTGATGGGGCCGTGGAGTTGCAGTTTGCTTTTCAGGAATGAGCAATTAATAAGCTATTAAAACTCATAGTTTGCAGACTTCAGTCTTAAGCTGTTTAGAGCTAGATAGACATTTCCTACAAAACTGAAAAAATATAATAGAAATGATTGGCTTCTTAGAATACACTGAATGTTAAAGACGTAACATTGTGACTATGGATTGTGAAGGTTTTGCATTTTTTTAAACTTCTGTTCTTTTTGCATACCAAACAAAAGGATACATCATATCTTAATAGCTATTAACAAGTAATTATATCTCCCAGCATGTTTTTAAAAGTGAAAAAAATTCATTGACAACTGTATGCATGAAATGGCTCTGGTGATATCCAAGTGCAAATTCCTGATGGTGTGAAGTGCTCGGTTTAAGTCAACAAAATTGCTGGGCTTCTTTTAGAGAGCACCTTTTGATAGAAACAAGATCAAAAGTCAACTTTAGATACTTAAGGGAAGAAATTTGACGAGAATTTGCTTCCTACCTATAAAGAGATAAACATGTTGGCAGTATTTTTCAGGCGGAAATGTGGTATGATTAAATCTTGCTTGTCGTTGGTGTGTTGGGGTTTTTTTGGTGGGGTGGTTTGCTTTTCTTTCCCTCCTCCCCATCTCATAGTGGAGCACAGGGCAATTGTTTTCATCAGGCTTTTGAATATTTATGCCAATAGCTATGTGAGTAATATCTGTATCGTGGAGGCTAATCTCAGTTATTCTTGGCAGACTGTAGTAGTTTTCTCAGAGTCGTGTTTTGTGATTCAGTAGTAACTGTGCCAGCACCCTATCTGAAGTAGTCTCTGAACACTGCCATTGTAGTTACGTGATCAACTAGTTTCAGTTGTATTATTTCTCTAGTATGCATGTAACCTTGGAGTAGGGAAAACCAAAGTGGTTCAAATAGAGTTAAATTTTCTTGTCTAAGTCTTTGCTGCACAACAGTGATAATTTGCAGATGACAGCAATAACCCTGTCTATGAGGATTAGTGCATGCTTTCCCTGGCCTTGGGGTGTCTGGTCCACTTTAGAAGATGGTTAGGCCATGGCTGAGGTAGCACTATATACTTGAGATCTTTAGCTGCCAAATTTCCTACAGTAAATCTAATCTTGTGTCTGAGTCAATCAAGAAGTTGTGGTAGTATATGCTAAAATATATGTTCAAACGCCTGTTTCTAGTGTAGTCTCAGTTCTGAAATGAACCTTTCTTTTGGGAGCAAGTACATCTGGCTCAGGGCTGAAAAAATATGATTTGTCAAAAACGGGATGAGAACAGCTAGAATCTTGGTAGAATAAATGTGGCTGCTAATGGCTGCTTTGCCTACTGATGCTGGAGGAGAAGCAACACTAATTTCATGTATCTTTTCGGAAGACACACCTTGGACACAATTGAATCCTCTGTGATTTTGCAAATATTTCAACAGCATGTCCTAGAGTGTTTGGCACATCATCATAATTTAGACCCAATGCAAAGATAAGCATACAACAGTCAAGATTAAGTCAGCCAATCCCTCCTGTACAGACAGCAGGACTTGTGTGTTGGTTCAAGCCAGGCTGATGCACGATGGAGTGTGGTCCCCAAAGTCCTCTGTGTGCAAGTAAGTGAGGGAGCTGCTCTCTCCATAATACACGTGCCATCAGCTGAACAGCCTGGGACCCTTAAAATTTCAGTGAGTACCTGTACCTGGTACATGAGAAATCGCAACTACTGAATAGTTTCACATTGCAAACTTAAAGTGCAAGCTGTCCCCCCAGATCAGACCATGAACATGTGTAACTGAGTGGTTGGTGGCTTCCTGACTGCACTGACTAACAAATAGAAAGCAAGAAACAAAGCTAAGTACAGAGTACACCTTTCTCTTTCACTCTTAACAGCTTATCATGTTGCAGCAATGTGCAAACCTGTGATTTGGTACCTTGTAGTGCTTATTCCATGTTTCCTAATACTGTTTTCTAACTCAGTCCTATGTTGCCTTATTCTTGGGCACACCAAATGACATACTGACCGCTCCCATTGTTTAATGCATTAGGATACATAAACATCTGATATCACAGGGAGGTTCAGAATGATGCCCGTAGTGATGGGCAACCTGGTGGAAGGTCCTTCCCCAGTCAGAATATGAGTAAGTGGTTATGGAGACAATGTGTGAGAACTGTACAGAAGGGTAGAAAGTTGAAGAGTGAGAAAGCAAAATGATTCATCACAGGATTTAAACCTCCTGCCAAGCTCAGTTTCAGAAGTTTGGGTGATTGTGTGTTTTGTGTCTTGCTTAGTTGATTTCAGTCAACACTTGTTCTGTATTTGCAACATTCTCTGTATGCATTTGTCTCTCTATTTACTATTTAATGCTTAATTTATTTTTACCATACCTCTAGGCTCATTCAGCTAATGCCTCCTACTGCCAGAAACATTTTCCGCTACTGTTTATAACCTCTGAATGTCGTGGGGTTGTTTGGTTGGTTATTCCAATCCTCCTCTTTCCCCTCCAGTTTCACTGATTTACTCAAAACTGCTTTACCAGCAAAAACACTTTTAACCTCTTCAGGCATTTCTCTAACAGATCTGCTGAAAGACTATCATTCTGTCATCTTCAGACCACTTGGGGAGATCAGCTTGATAAGCTTTGTCATAGTATGTAACCAGAAAACCACATCAGTGGTTTGTATTTGGCCTCTAACAATACCTACCTTTGTTCTTTTAAAAATTCCTTTGATCTGTCATCTCTGCCTTTACTGTTCATTTTTATTGCGGTTTACCTCTGTCACATCAGCAGAACTAACTTTGTTTGCTTTAAATACAGAAGACAGTCTTATCTATTGAAGTGCATCTCACAGTTTGGGTAAGTTACAGATGGTAGTTAAAGGGAGCTTCTTATCTTACTTACTAAGATCTTTACTTAGCTTACTAATAAGTAGCCGCTTGGGCTCCTCCCACAGTGAAGTCTGAAATTTCCTTGATAGTGTTACTTGTGGTGTCTTCTTCTCTGAAGAGCTGAAGATCTTTCTTGGAAAATAAGTGGATTTAGGGGCTTCTTTCAGACCTATTTGGTATGTCAGTTAACTTTTCTTCTGTTAAGAAGAGAGTATGTTGGAAACGATATCACATGCTGTGCCTATACGCCTTGTGGGATTTTTTCATTCTGTGTTCTTTTTCCTGCCTTGTGTGTGACTTTGCTTTACAAGGTGATTCTGGTTTTAATCTACTGAAATGGCTCTGAAAGGGAAGCAGTATCCTATCAGCTACTGATCAGGAGTCAGTTGTGATCAATAGCTGCTATATCTTGTTACTTTCGGTTAACCTTCAATTTTTGTTTGATGCTTTTGACCAGATCTCTCAAGGCAAGTGCAGTACAATATAGTTCTTTTCCAGGAGATCCTAGAAAGCCTATTCTTTTATCAGCTGGGTTAGTGAGGCTAAATGCTAGCACAGTTGAGGTGTTTATCTTTGGCTGAGCAGCTCTCTGTTTCTGCACAGTGCAAAGGCACCAGCCACTTGATATCCATGGCTTGCGACGACAGCACAGCACTTTTCCTCATGATTGGAGAAGACTTTTTGCCATCCCATTTTTATTTGGGTTGATACTTCTCTCTTATTATCTAGGCAGTAGGAATTACTCGTATTCTTTAACGAGTTACCTGACCGTGTTTCCACGTATTCCCTGTAAGGAGCAGTGGAGACTTCTTGAAGGCTTGATTAGAGAAGGGGTCCCTGACATCAGCTTGCTCCCCACCATCCCCGTGACACACTCACCTGTACCTCCCACTCTCCCCCATCCCCTTTTCTATATTCACAGGTATTTTTTTCCCCTAATATTCCAACCTGGTGTAAGAATAAGCTGTACAAAAGTCTCATGACATTATTATATGCTGTTTATGATACTAGAACATCTAGCAGAAATCATCATGTACTAGATTTGTCTTTAGTGCTATTGCTATAAGGAATGATGTTGCTTTTAATGCAGTGATGCTTTTTGTAGCAATCTGAGTGGGTCTAATCCCATTGCTTTCCATCTGCTGCTTTTCTGAAGTCCAGGATGGAAAGCATTCATGTCATATCTTATGAATGAAATGAATTCTGGTGCTTTATTCTCCTAAGCCTCTATCCCATATATCCTGAATCCATGCTGAAAAATCTGCCTATTAACCATGTCACCACATAATTGTGGTTATACTTAATGCATACGTGCTTGCACAGTTGTAAAGATACATATGCTTACCTATTATTTTATAGGTTTTTCTTTACTCTTTTGCCATTTTCTATTAGCTAGCATATCCCAATCCTAGATTTAGTGGTTTGTCCTGTAGAAGTTGAAAGACTAATGATATCTACGTGAGGCACATAGAGTATATTAAAAAGACAACTTGAGCACTTCAAGACCAGGGGAAAGGTGCAAGAAGCAAATGAAGACTAGTGCTGATGATAGAAATTAATCTTATAGTGTGATCAAACTTGCTCAGAGCAGCTGACAAGAGAACTTTTTCCTGCACTTAAAATGCTGTGTTTAGGTAGTGCTTAATTAAGACTGACAGTTTTGAAACTGCTATTTATAGTGTTCAGCTGCTATGCCATTGAGAATGCCAGCAGCATGACAACCTTGTAAGAAGCATAGATTTGCTTAACCCCTGCGTCTAGCTTTCAAAGGTGACATAAAAGAGACCAGGTGGCTTTTGGAGACTGTGCACACCCTGTTTGGTACCAGCCCTACCTGCTTACAGTCAGAGGCTAATTGCCCAGCTCTGGTTCTGGTCAGATAGAAGAAGAATGGGCCTACTAAATAGAGCCTAATGCTGGGCTGGTAGGGCACTGTCACTGTAGAAGCAGCACATGCTTTAGACACACTTGACAGAGTTTAGGAAAGTGGCTTTTGCCAGGAATTCTGTCATTTTGCTTATGTCTCTAGTGTAGGAACTATGGCTGTGACAGTGGCTGTTGTGCTTCTGGAGTTGGTCTACTCATACGCCCAACCATCTGGTTAATGTTTTGTGCTGATGGTTTTGGAAAGCAAAGTGCCCGTTTCAGGTCAGTGTGTTGGGAAGTCACTGCATGTCTGCATTTGTGTGAGTTTAAAAGAATTGCTTTACCTTTCACCTTAGGATTTCAGGCTTTGTTTTATCTCAGTAAGTCTCATGCACAGATTTGATAGATGCCTCTCCTTACTTTAGCACCAGAACTGGAAAAGACAGTGGTTTGTACAAGAACCTGTTATGGTGTACATGTCAACGGTATGCTGGGCTGCATCAAAAGGAGCAGTTTGAGGGAGACAATTTTGCCCTCATGAGACCCCACTTGTAGTACTGTGTGCAGTTCTGGAGCCCCCAGCAGAAGAGGGACATCGACCTGCTTGAGCAAGTCCAGAAGAGGTCACAACGATGATCAGAGGCTGCAACACCTCTCCTGTGAAAACAGGCTGAGAGAGTTGGGATTGTTCAGCCTGGAGAAGTCTCAGGGGAGACCTTACAACAGCCTTCTAGTCAACCTGGTCTAGTGGAAGGTGTCTCTGCCCATAGCAGGGGGGCTGGAACTGGATGGTCTTCAGGGTCCCTTCCAACCCAAACCATTCTGTCACTGTACAGTTCTGTGATGATCATCTGCTTTGTAGGTTTGCAAGTCCAGCTCAGCTTACAGTCTGGTGCACCAGAAAATTATCTTTTCAGTGTAGCCAATGCTAGAAGTTTGCTAAGTACCATAAAAAATGTGTTTCATCTGTCTTATTTCTCTAGTATGCTAACTGTAGAATAAACTCCTTTACAAGTATGTGCTGGGGTATCTTAGCAGCAGACGAAGCAGACAAAGAAAGATGAAAATAGGACTATTTTATTCAGTTGTTGATTTGTTCCTCTGTCAGTAATTCTTTTGTAATTAATTTTTTAAGCAATGTTATGCACGTTTTTCCTGTCCTAGTTGACACTAAAAGCACTGAAGATGACTGATATGCAGTTAATAATGAAAAATAATTTTGGATTTCTCTTAAGGGTAATGGACAATCATCTTGATTGGCATTATAGACTTTTAACATAAGTGTGTATTCAGACAGCAGTGAAATAGGATTTCATTTTCTGTGGATTTATTTATTAAGGCTGATAAATACTCAGCCTAGTAAACAAGTTAGCTTCGACTCTGGCTGGTAGGGAATGGTATCTGATTCCTGAAATGGTCTTCAGATCATAAGAAGCAGCCGTAAGTTGTTAGTGTTTTCATTTTCAAAAAACATTTAGGATGGAAATGTAATTTATGATCTTGGTCTTAATTTTACTTTTTGCTACTGTTTTTTATTCCTTTTGTCTTTCTGCACCTTTCCTTCTCTGCAATCTTTTTTATTGTTGTTTCAGTACAGTGCTTTTTTTCAGGAACAGAATACCAGCCTTTCCCACTGAGACCACTACCTGGTGGTGACTTCATGTCTGATAAAGAGTATGTTGTATCTCATAAAGCCAAAATACTCAAACAGAAGTTGCTGTATGTTACTGAAATCTGCTCATTTGAAGGATGATACATGACCTAAAGACATACTTCTTACAGCCCTGCTAATTTCAGAGCCAAGTGTGTGTGTAAGACTGGAATATGTGTCTGGAGAGTGTAGGCCTAAGCCTGGTCCTTTTTTCAAGTAGTGCTTCAGAGGTGAATTCATGCTCAGCTCTCAGGGTATGAGAGGATGTGTTCCTTTCTGCAGACCATCAGACTGAAGTTTTATTGCATGTTTTTAACTACCCCCCCTTACAGAGGCTGCAAGTCGTGCCATAGTCCAGTTTCTGGAGGTCAATCAAAGTGAAGAAGCAAGTAGGGGTTGGATGCTGCTCACTACAATCAATTTGCTAGCTTCGTCAGGACAGGTAAGTCTCAAACAGCAAGGCTAAAAAGTTGTAGGGTGGGAGAGACAAAAGCAATAAAATAATGAACTGCATGAACAGACACTAAAAGATACAACTTCTGGTTCCTGCGTTAAGATCCTTTTTCTGTTCTACTGCCATAGAACTCCTGCTTTAGCTGCTTGTGGTTTCAGTTCTTTTGAATTATAGATTTTTATTGTTCACCGAAGGCTTCTCTCACGCGCTGCTGCTTAAGCGTTCCTTGAGATGCAGGTCAAATGCAGCACCTAAATCACTTGGACTTTGAACTCGGGCTCCCCTTTCAAGGAGGGCAAGAGCAGTAAAGAGTGATGAATTCACACAATGAATCTTTACTGCCTCTGCTTTTGGTGCTGCCCTCCATCAGAGAGCACATCTCTGGCAATGTACTGGACAGCCGTGTGGTTTGTTCTTTCTCCTCTAATCTGCCTTTGTAATTCAACCCAATCATTTTAGCTGTGTTTAGTGTGTCACCAGCCTCCACCCCAGTTTGTCTTCTCTTCCCACTGATGCTTTCATATTTTCTACTGCCTTGCTCCTTATGCCTGCTTATAACTTCTTGCCAAGTGAGAGCATAAATTGAATAGTTGTCCTCCCACTCCCATTCCTACTGCTACAAAGAATGGATAGCTAATGAGGGCTTGGCTGAAGGTCTTATAATTAACTTGTAAGCTTCTGTTGGCAGAGACTGTCAGGTTTTGTTTCTGTCTTGTGCAGTGACTGCTCTGAACTGGGTGCCTTTGTCATGTAAATAAATCATGATCCTCTTTTTAAGGTTGCTCTTCAGGTAGGCATTCAGGAATAGATGGTGAATCTGTACTGCCATGTGGACTTCTCACCAAAGGTGTGAGAATGAAAAACCAGCATTTGAATCAACTGCTTTATGGGAGTGTGGCTTTTTGAACATAGTTTGAACATGTTGAACTGGTTTTTTTCTCTGTTTTCTTTTTCCCCAGAAAACTGTGGACTGCATGACTACAATGTCAGTGCCTTCCACGCTTGTGAAATGTCTGTATCTGTTTTTTGACCTTCCACATGTGCCTGAGGTAGTCGGAGGAGCACAGAATGAACTACCTCTCGCAGAGCGCCGAGCACTACTTCAGAAAGTCTTTGTACAGGTAAGAAAGGTAAAACAGGTCAAGGAATTTGCTTGAGGAATGGAAATGCTTCACATGAGAACTTTTCATTTGAACCAGTTTTTGCTCTTCTTTGATTCTTCATAAAATGATTGCTTCGAGTAAGATGTATTTTCCTGCAAGCACAGTTTGAGGTTAAATTTTCACTCCCCCTGTGGGTTCTGTCCTTGGCAAATATTTCCTCCACAAAAATGCATGCAACTTTTCCACTCAGCTGCTTAAAGGAGCAACATGTTGACTATTATCCTTTTTTAATCTAACTGGCCCTTGCCTTTGTATCTTAGGCTGTTACTTATTAAAATAGACATAGTAAAATAATTAGTATTGGTAATAACCTATGAATTAATTTAACGTACACTAATTTCCCTTTAATTATGGAAATGAACCATGAATATGGAAGGAAAGAATTTAAATATAGGAACCATCTGAGCTTGCACTATTGTGATTGTCCCCAGGTATTCCAGGGATTCAATCTGACCTGCTCCTGCTTTCTGAAGTTTCAACCAGAGATCTTGCAAAGAAATTCCCATATGTTCTGAGCTTTTGGAAGAAGTTGACAGTTATTATTAGAAAGGGATCAGTGGTCATGCTGCCAATTCCACGTGCAAATTGAATGCATCTCTATG
>JAVHNF010000956.1:0-16260 GCA_034783455.1 Micropsitta finschii | reverse complement strand
GGGTGGAATGGTTTAGTGTGAGGTGTCCCTGCCCTTGGCAGGGGGGTTTGAATTAGATGATCTTAAGGTCCTTTCCAACCCTAACTATTCTGTGATTCTATGATATCCAGGTTATTGAGGCTCCAAGCCTATTTGAGGGTAGTCTGGCGTTCAAAGAGATTATGATGGATTGGGGTACAACTAATCAAGAAGATCTGAAAAACAATGGAAAAGAAATTATTTGAAACTGTGTAGGCTTGCAACTACACTTGGGTGGAATTATTAGCAGCAAGAGGGCAAGATGAAGCAGTAGATATGCACAAATGTTTTTTGTGGTTCCTGTGACTTTGTAATTAAACGTGAATCCACACTATTACAGTGTTGTGAAAAAGGCAGCTGTTTGTATGTTTTTCTTAGTGTGGTTAGAAGAATAGGAACTAGGAACTTGTAGTCACTATAGAGCATGGAAGAAGAATACCCATTCTGGGAAAGCTCAGAGGAAAGCAACAGAAGTGACAGAAGGCTAGATAGCAGGATATCCTCTCTGGAAATACTGCATAAATTAGGATTGTCGTTCCTACAGGAGAGAAAAAGCAAATTGAAATTTTCGGAAATTAAAAGATTGGTGCAAAGAAGTTGGTAACCTAATCTTCATGTTGGCTGGTGATAGCTTAAGCAGTAATAATCTTAAATTGCAGTAAGAGAGATTGAGGTTGGAGATAGCTAAACGTTAATTGAATTCTGGAACTGAGTGCTTAATAACTGTCTCTTACCAGAGCCATAAGTGTTCTGGGATCTACTATCATGATCTTCCTCTCTGAAATACCTCTATGTACATAAATGCCAGGCAAAGTTGTGTGTCTTTTGTATATGAGAAAGGAACCTGTCAGCTGACAATACACAGACTTTATGGCCTATTTTTGTCTTTTTTTGTTGGAAAGAGTTTAAATTTCTTTGTCTTCCCCTGTTTGCTGTGTATTTCCATTCTGTACAGGGAATGGATTCTGGTTAACCCTTGATCAATCTCAGAGAATTGGCAGGTAAAACATAAGTGGAAATAAATATTTTATCTTTTTTTTAGAAACTTTGTGCTCATTTTCTTATTTTTTTAATATTTCCTTCATAGAAAGAGATGTTTTTAAAAAAGTTTAGTGTTGGAAGACAGTACTGTATGATTAATATTCATTTTCTGAGGTAGTTCTTGATACTTTGTGTACCTTGTTTGACATTCAGAACATTCAAAGGCAGTACTACAATTCACAGTTGTTAACAACTTTAGTTTTCCATTATGGTTTCAGAAAATTCTAATTTTGAAAGAAAAGTTTTAGAGACTGAAATTATATTCTTAGCTCAGGATAAATTATGTATTCCTTTAGGAAGTACAAGCACAAAAAACTTTATGTAAAAGCTTAACTGCAGTTTAAAAAGCCCAGAAAATTAACTAGCTCCTTTCATGACTTGATACTCTGGTGTCTGTATTGTGGCATTGGAGGAACCGTAATATGAAATAATCACACAAGAAATTTGCGTGAAATTACATTTGGAACATGAGTCCAATTCCTAGTCCTAATTAAATGCAGTGTTCGACTAATGAATATTAGTATTAGAAGTTTACAAGTTGCCTGAAATGGAGACTAGGTTCTCATATATCATATGGTACATCTTCTGATAGATTTCTAAGTTTTGAGGTTTTTAGAATTTTAGGTTAATCACCTTAGTTGGTGTCAAGTATTACCTGGTAACCTCAAGCAAATAGGGGAATGTTTTATGGTCTTGGATGAATTTGCCTAGTGTATTTTGTTGGCATTGTGAACTTCAGTATTCAAAATAGAGGATTTAAATAGCATTAGCATGTATAAACTAGCTATTTGGAAGCAAAAAGCTGTTTCAAATTTTTATTACTTGGAAACTGGTGTCAAGAGGACAGATGCTGATCTTCATAAACTGAAATGTTTTCTGCGAACAAGATAAAAATCCCCCCAAAACCAAGAAAAAACACCAAACACCATTACTAGCTGTGAACTTAAGATTTTCTCTAAAACAGCAGTCCTTATCTATATGCACTCTTTTTCCTTGCTGTTCTTCCCATTGCTGAATGCTGAGACCAGTTATTTCTTTCAAAACTCTATAAAAAAATGCTAGTAAGTTAGCATGAGTGATTTTTATACTAGATAGGGTTGTTTCCATCCATCTCAAAAGTATTTCCCTGTGGAAGAAAGATGGTGTGTATTAGAGTGTAAAACCAATTGAGCTTCTAATATAATTTGAGAAACAAGGGTTTATAGGGAGAGCTTGCTTATTTATCTATTCATTTATTTTAAAACGACTAATTCACATGGAAAATATGGTGACCTCTTAGGCATCCTAGCCTCCATCATGCCTGATGGAGATGCATCAAACGTCAAACTAAGTACAGGTTATAACCATTACTCTGGGTGTAATGTATTAATGCTAATCAGTCTAAGTATTTGGGAGAGTAGTTGATGCTTGTGGAATGGAGGGCTGTTAGCAAGAGGCGAAGCATGACCAGAGTTGTCACACACCATAAAACCCATTTGTCTGTTTTAACTGTGAACTCTAGCATCTAGGAGAGAAAGCTAATTTCTGAACTCAAGTTTCTAAATTTTTTTAAGCCTCCCTAGACTATGAAGACTGTGTTTTGGGTGGATTTTTCATAGTTTTTTGTTGTTTTTATTGCCTGTATGAATTCTTTCCGGTGCACAGCTGATATTTAGGGGGTTTAATCTTGTTTCCATGGTTTTTAATATGATGGATTATGAATCATCCTATTCTTCAATAGGATTATTCAGTGTATTTTTTTTTTTTTTTTTTAATATGTAGGATCCATGGATTTGGACTCTTTAGGTGGTGTTACATTTATTGTTGTTATCATAGAGATGCATTATAGAGCTGCTTGCGCTTGTAAGATCAACATCACAGTAACTGGAAAAAGAATTCCAGAAGTAGATGTCTGTAGATGTTCTGTTTTTTCAGCCTTTTTCTTTCCATATAGAATTCAGAGCTTTATGGGGCATTCAGTGTTAATGTACCACACTCATTACATTGCTTAAGATGTTATTTTACAAACATAGCCATGTGTAGTTGATGGTCTAAAAACAGATTGAAGACTTCCTTGGAAATAATAAACTTCAAGGTTGGGGGTTTTTTTTGGTTGTTTTTTTTTTTTTTTTTTTTTTTTTAATTTTGTTGTTGTTGTTGTTTTGTTTTGGTTTTTTCTCTTAAGCAAGTACTTAAATCTTCTAAATAGTACTGCAATTGTATTGATAAAGACATGACTCCTGGTTTTCAGCTGGAGTGTGAATCACTGCAAAGTAAGGTATGTACTTCAGAGGAGAGACTGTGATAATTTGAAGAATAGGTAACAATTTGCTAGTAGATCTATCTTCTGAGCATATAGTAGCTATTATTTCCACTATGTAGACATCATTCTATATTGTTTTTCAGAACTCTCATCAGTGGTAACTGTTATCAGTAGTTGATTCTTAATTAGTATTGAGCATTTAATCAAGGGATCTACAGCTTCTTATGTGTAGGTCCTACACCTATAAAAGGAATAAAATCTGAGAAAAGATGATGATTTTTCATGTTGCTCTTGTATAAAGCAGTGTTCTGAGGAAAATTATTTTCAGAGCCAGAAAATTACTATTTGGTGCCAAGAAGAAGTGGTCTAAAATACAGGAATGATTATTCTTCCAGTTACCAAAAAAAAAAAAACCAAAAAAATCCTAATGAAACTGTTTTATAAGCCTCCCATGCTTTAAATAAATTCCAAGATTACTTTCAAGAAATACAGGGCATATAATTTCCTCTTCTGAAAGGTCTGTAATAAGAATTGTAATCTGCTGTCACATACGGTAATGATTACAGCTTTTGAGACTTTATTTAACTGTTGGTTATCCTTGGGAGTGGTATTCTCAGCAGATTGTTAATTATTTTCTGCTATCACCTGCTCATCCAGGGAATGACCGTTTTAATTTCTGTTTTCAATTTCAGTGTCTTAAGCTGATAGGAATAAGTATCTTCTCAATGTACTTTAAATTCTGCTGCTTTTGGAAGAATGATTAGTGTGTTAAAGACGCTCTGAATATGAATGCTGCTTCAGAAATTGTTTTCCCTCTCAGTTAAAATCTATATCTAAAAAAACGTAAGGAGTTTGAGAGTTTGCAAGTTTTGTTTGGTTTTGGTTTTATTTTGCTGGTTTGTTTTTTGGCTTGTTTTTTTTTTTTTTTGTTTGTTTGTTTGTTTGCTTTTTGTTTTTTCCCTGGGGGTGTTTCTTTTTATGTGGTGTTTTTTGTTGGTGTTTTTGGTTGTGTGGTTTTGTTGTTTGTGTTTTTTTTTTTTTGTTTGTTTGTTTGGTTGGTTTTGGTGTTTTTTTTTTTTTTTTGGTTTATTTTGTTGGCAATGAAGAGAAAATAAACCTACAGCTATTTTTTTTTTTTTATCTATCTTTCTCTAAAGGCTTTCCAGATACTTGAAAGAAGTTACTTATACCTACCTTTCCCACCTTGGGGAAATAAACCTTGTCTATGTATGTACTATAGCTTCAGTTTCCCTTCATTTCATACCTTAACCTGGTTTTGGTGCTTGTTGGGCCATTCCAGGAGTCAGTTCATTTCCCTTACCTGGGAAGAAATCAAACTTTTCTGTCCCCTTGCCTCTCTTAAGAGTGGGACAGGAGACCCGGGTTGTTTTTTGCTGGGTTTAAATGTAGATTTAGCTCATGCAAGACTGATGAGCGCAGATGGAGGAGGACAAGAGGTGTATCCATGTGCTGGGAGGAAAAGCATTGTGTATTTCAACAGCAGTGAGCTTTCAGGTTGCCATGACTGACATTTGTGAATTCTCTGTGGACTTGCTTTCCTTCAACACAGCAAATGCCCAGTACACTGAAGACTTACACAAATACTCAGTGCTCACATTTTCTAGAAGACTGTCTGTCTTAGAATCATTTAATATTTTCACATTTGGCTTTGATTTCTTTCCAAATGAATAATACCCCACAGAGGACATGGGTATCATCTGTGTCTGCTTGTAACCTCAGTAAAGTGTGTTGCTTTAATCAGCATTTGAAAAATCTAAATATCCCTTGGCTTGAGGGTCTGTTTGGGTGTTGAGCTTATGTTCAGTAGTGGTGTTGATATAGTGTCATCGTAGTCCAATAGGTGGACACAGATGGCCAATGTTGGTCTTCCATCCTGAAAGGTCTTCCTTTCAGAAGAGAGGAAAGACCTCACTTTCAGTGAGAGAAGCAAAACGAATGCACAAAGACAAGTCTGTGCATTAATGGTCATCTTACCCAGCCAAGTAACATCAGAGCAGTTTATAGCAATGGTGAAGCAAAATGAATTTCAATTCTTTTTTACACCTGAATTTCATACAGTGAAGTTGTTGTGTTTGTGGATGTCTGTGTCTCCATGGATCTGATTTTTCCCAGGAACTTTGGCAGTGTCAGCTGCCCCTCTGGAAGCAGCTGCATGTTAGAACATCTTACTGCCTTTAGGCTGTGCAGGCATGAATAGTACCCAGTTACCTGCTATCCCAATCGGGTAGCTTCATACTGAATGGATATTATTCTAGAGTTGGAAGTTTCATGGAAATTTTGCATTTTCTTCAAGACAGATAGCTGACCAATGTATGCTGCTCCTCGAGCAGCCAGATCAGCCTCTGGGTGACTAAGAAGTATCCTTACAGTCACCATGCCACCACCTATGGGATATTTATGGGTTTACAATAGAATTTCAGACAACTCGGAGCTGTTGTTACTTCTGTCTTAGCCATCCATTCATGGACACTGATGTTACAAATTCATGGCCAAGCACCTTGTTTAATTCCCAGTCTAATATGAAAGTATTCCTTGTGCCTTTTGGTTACTTAAATGCAGCTTACTACTCAGTGACATTGTGTTTTCATAAGCTTGCCTGATGCACCATATCAAATGTCATTTTCTGAATGTTTTGTTCGAAGAGACTTTTCAAAGGAGCATGTCGTAAGATAAACACTCTTTTGTACAGGTGCTGCAAGCTTGCATTACAAATTTCAGTTGCTGACATTTTCCTGTCTTAGATTTTGGAGTGCTTAAAGCCTATGTATTTGCTAAAGATCCATCACAAGAAAAAACAGGGTGAAAAGACTTAAATTATCATACCTCAGAAACTGGTGTATCATCATGTTTTCTTTCTCTCCATCAGTACAAACACAAATCCACGGAGAGCTGGTGTTATGTATGAGAAAAGTAGGAATTCAAACACTTCTGAAGTGTATATTTTTCATGTTTATTCATATGTAAAATGCTAGTATGGGGAACAGAATTTTTATAGCTACTTGTCAGGAAATGATCAGGAATGATTTTTTGGTCAAAACTTCTTCATAAATTTTGCTCTAAATACCAGCATACCTTTGAGACTTTTTTCTTTCTTTCTTTTTTTTTTTTTTTTATTTTATTTTTTTTTTTTTTAATTTTAATTGACAAGCATTTTCTTGTTGTTATGGAATGAGTCATGAGTAACCCTAGTATCATGCAAGTAAGATCCTAGGTGTGAATATTAGTAATGTGTGTGTCACCTGTGATGCTAATTCTGTCTCTGACTTGGTACTGTTTTTGTTTACCTTGCCTGAATTAGCCTTATTCTGTACTGCCTTGTCAAGCTGTCTCTCTGTTACTTGGCCTCCATGGGTGTGGAAAATGGGAGAATCTCAGTTACATGACCTGGCTGTCAAACACTGCTTTTGGCTTTGTCAAGTACGGGCTGGAGGGCAGGACACCTTTTCTATTCATATGAATTCCCAGTGTCTGTACAAAACTAAAGAGCTATTGCAGTCTGTTAAGCTGAGTTTCTGTTCAAATGAGTGTGTACTCTGCCTTTATTTACATGGTGTAGTTTCCATGGTTATTTTAATAAGTCTTGGTCTTTATTGGAAGGGGGGGGAGAGGGGAAAAAACCAGGATGCATTCCCCAGAAAAAATTCTCATGTCTTCATGTTGTGTGGTTTTTTGCTGTTGTTGCTAATCTTTGTGGTAAATTCAGAGTCTTGTCTTGACTTGCATTTGATTTGTGGTGCATTGACAGTGAGATTTGCAGCAAAGTTGACGTTGGTCATCCTGATATTTTTTTCTCCTTTCATTTTGACATTCTGTAAAGAAATTGAAACAAGCCTTCAAAAATTTGACGGGGAGTAATGAAGCAGCTGCAGTGTGTGTAACGATACACTGAAGAAATTTTTGAGAACTCTTGGGTAACATTGTTTTTTAATTCTTGTGAGTGAAAGCAGCTGACTGATAGGCAAATCAGGATATAATGATATTGCATATTTTGATATTACATATTTTATGTGTGTATCCAGCAATACATCTTGAATGGGATTATAGTGTCTTTACATTTAAGTCTAGATACACTACTTAAGGCATGAAACTGAACTGATGGTGTGAGCATTAAAATTATAAAACTTTATATTGTCTCCAGTTCTTCATAATTTCTTTAATACTGCTTTATCTCTGTCCTAGGGTGGCAGATATTGACTGTGTTGGGTAATGTAAGGAGAAAGACGAAGAGCAGGCTATAATGATATGAGGATTTTTTTTTTTAACCCAAGCAGATGGAAGTTTACCTGGGGTATATTTAATTTATTCATTGGTTGCATTTTTTCTTTTGAAAAGA
This sequence comes from Micropsitta finschii, assembly GCA_034783455.1. NCBI lineage: Eukaryota > Metazoa > Chordata > Aves > Psittaciformes > Psittacidae > Micropsitta > Micropsitta finschii. The sequence goes on along the minus strand of JAVHNF010000956.1, from coordinate 8,605 downwards.
AGATTCTTCTTGCAAGAAAAAAAAAAATTAATAGCTCTTGAGGTTTTATCATTAGCCTCCTCTTTTTTTGTTCTTGCAAATTAAAGAAATGCATGTAAAGGGCCCTCTGTAAAGTGATCACAGGAATATGAAGAACAAAATAAGCGTAAGTACTAGAGTGTGGGGAATGTAGGTTTTCTGTGAATTTATATAGGTGATTCAGAACTTCTATTTGGAGTCTACTTCCAGCTGCAAGCCTATTTCTGCATTTTCATTGTCCACTGTCTCATAAAGGTTGCCTGAAACCTAACTGGGGACTGTAACGTTATAGAGTCATTATTAAAAATTAAATAAAAAGATAACCTAGTCATGAGCTTAAGGCTAATGCACGTAAGTACCTTGACTATCTACCTGATGTCACTGACATTGCCGTGAAGTAAAAGTAACCCCTTCCTTTAACTTTATGGGGAAGACTTCTTTTCACCTGATCTTCTTCTGTGAATCTACGTAAACATCTCTTGTTCCCTACTACAGTGGGATGTATATCAGTCCCCCCTTCCTCATCAGCAAACCACAAAGTTGAATCCACTTCTGTACGCATAAATCTCATCGCATATGAAATTCAGAACTTTCTGAACTATTATTTTTCACCCAAAGATCACATAATTGTGTCCTTGTAACTGAAGGAGCACACTTGCAGGCAGGGAAGTTACTACGGTGTGCCCTTGAAATGGAGATGTTTTGATGGTTAGTACTTGTTTTGAGGAAAGAGGATCTGCAGGAGTCAGAGACAAGCCTGCTGAAAATTACAAGTTTCACACTTGAGATAGACGCCAGTTTATCAGGGAGCAAGGAAGTGAGAGAAAATAATTTGCTCTGGAAACTGATCTCGCCACATTGATATGTTACAGCAGGCATATTTTATTTAAGGATTATTACTTCTTTCTTTCTATTTCTTTTTTCTTTTTCTTTTTCTTTTTTTTTTTTTAGTCTTAGCATGATTCCTTACCTGCAATTAGCTGCTAGATGATAAGAAAGCTTGGGTTTCATTAGGGGATAAAAACTAAGGCTTTTCACAACTAATTAGTTAAGGAATTCACTTATTATGAAGTGATCTGTCCTTGTCACTGAGCTAGGACATCAAGTTCAATGCTTATCAAAATAAAACACTGAAAGCTACAAGGAATATGCAGACATTTAATAATACAGCCATGTAAAAGTCTGATGTCTCTTATTACATATCTGTGTAAATGCCTTTTAAAGAGTTCATGAATAAGTGCTGAATACGCATCAAAATCTTCTTGAAAGTTAGATCCCAATGTGCTACTGTTGGTGTGAGCTGGGTAAAGACTTAGGAGGCTGTGCTATTTAACTGTTTCATGCTCTGATATTTCTATTCTGTACAGGAGAGAACTGGGTTGACCTTTTACTTCAGGAATAATATTAGGAACTATTAACTGGTAAATAAATAAAAGACACTTAAGAAAAGAAAAGCAAAAATGAAAGGGTGGAGTTTGATTTAGAGAAATGTAAGCTATGTGTAAGTAGAATAAAAATCAACACTCAAGTGTGTTGGGGGAAAGAGAATGTGCTTTATGAATTTTAAGCTTTGTAAACTTGCAAGGATGGGGAAGATTCTGTCGTGAGTTATGGAGAGGAGGGTGAAGCAGAATCAGTGTCAAACGACATGTTTCAAGAAAAATGTTACTGATGAGTTGTGTTGCATTTTGCAACTTTCCTACTACCAGAGTAAATAAAAATTTTGTGCTTGGGCATGCTGAAAAGTAGGCCGTAAAAGGAATAGTTAAGAGCAATAATGGCTCTTTATCAAGGTGTAAATCATGACTTTGGGTACTTTGCACCTCTAATTTCTTACAGCATGATCTACAGATGGAATTAATCCTTTCTGTCTTGTATAAAGAAAAAAAACACTTTTGCTCTTTCACGTTAAGTTTCTCTTTGTTCAGTCCACAAAATATGGATGCTATTTATTTATTTATAAACCATTTTGGGTTTTAATGAGGCAACTCACTTGCACTGACTTTCTTCTTGTGAAGTCTTAGCTGGAAATAGAGCACAGGTCAGTTGTTTGTTTTTTCTTTCTTGTCTGCAAAGGTAGAGTATGTGTATGTAGTGTTTTAAATCTGCTTGTGCTTGATCTGTTAAGCTAGTAATGATGGAAGAAATCACAGAGCCTGTCTCCACAGGGATTTAATAAAACAGTATATGCATTGTCTAGCTGCAGTTTTTCAGCAACTGTAGTGGGTTGACCTTGGCGAGGGCCCCATCCCACTCCTTATTCACTCCCTGCAACAGCACAAGGGGAATAAACAAAGTGAAAAGATCATGGGTTGAGACAGAAATGGGGAGATCGCTTCTTTAATAAATCACCAATTACTGTCACAGGCAACACAGACTGAACTTTGAGGAAAAAAAAAACTTCATTTCCACCCCACCCTCCAGCACAAGGGAATGGAGACTGGGGTCTGTGGTCAATCCATCATACTTGGTCTCTGCTGCTCCTTCCTTCTCATCTGTTCACTGCTCCAGCCTGAAGCACCATTTTGAATAGTTAGCTTTAACATTTGCTCTAAACTCTCATTGAAATTCTCAAGTAGTTAGTTAATCTTAAGGATTAATAAGATTGTTGAGCATTTCCCTCATTTGTACTAAGCATTTCTGCCAAGTCAAATAATAACGTACCATCTAGCACGTAATTGCCTGTCCTCTTGTTACTTCTCACCGTGTTAACATTAAATATCTGGGTAATTGTTCCCTGTTGCTTGAAGAAGTTTGCTGAGGTTTGCATACCAACTTGATTATTTACCTTGCCAGTATTACCAATAGTAGCAAGCCAGATTGTTTGTTACCTCTGTGAAGTGGCCTCTTTGCTGTTTTGTCGTCTCTTTAATAAATACAACAATTAATTACAAACCTTTGATTTGGTAATAATACAGTATTACAGATTTATTTCCTCTGTGTGTTACTTTTATTTTTCCATACATAGTTATGCCTGTGTTTCACCATTTGTGGGTAAACATAAATGTTGTCTGCCCGTCTGCATGGTCAACTGGGCACTGCATTAGCTGTACATGAGATTGGGTCAGATATTTGCCTGACCACCTGGGACCTCTGTGTACCGGCATCTGTGTGTACCCTGGAGTGTACATTATCTGTAAAATTCTTGGTTTTAGTACCCATATATTTTGACATTTGCTTGGATAGTGATATAAATTACTTAACATAACAAATTGACACAGTTCCTGCTTTCTGTAGGCAATTGTTAAAAAAAAAAAAAAAAAAAAGTTCTAGCACTGGTTTTATTTAAACCTTTTACTTAATGCTTGCTAACGTTTATGCAGTATGTATGTGAAGGGGCATTTGGTGCTAATACTTGAGTACTTATTCTCGTAATGGATCCATCTTTCAGTGGCTGCTGCTTTATAAAAGTAGTCCAATGTTAGCCGGTACCTTTCAAATCTGAAAACTTTATAGCTTGATCTCATCAACACTATGCTACCTCAAACTCTGCTGGATATATAATTATTAATCTTTTGTTTCAAACACTATCCTTTCTATAATTTCTATTAATCATGCTTATGTGGCCTCATTCAATTGGATTGCACAGAAACATCTGCTACATGCCTAGTACCGTAGAATACAGTTTTCTATATTAAAGGAAATACTTTTCTAAAAGACCCTGTAGAAACTGTAGAGGGAGTTTACCTAGGGCTTAAGATTTGCTTAAAGTTTTTAAGCTTTGACTTAAGATATTACAAGCATGTATAGATAGGGGTGAAAAATACAACTCTCACTCCTACAGCATTTATTTACAAATAAAGAATGACCTTTTAATAAAAGATGTAAGAAAATAATTCTCTGTTTTCAACGTGTAAATTTTATATATATTTTTGGTTTTCGGCATTGGTTTCTGATTTTCCTGAAGTAGGTAGACAACTGAGGAAGGAGCAAGGTTGTGTACCTTGACCTCTGAAGTTTAAAAAATGGAGGGGGAGTAGTTTGTGAGATACCAAACAGATACTTCTGCTTTGTGATAAATGGCTTATGAATGATTTGAGAATTTCATGAAATGCTGTGGTACTAACATATGTAGACAGATATATGCAAATTTACTGCTAAGTATTTTTAAATTATGAAAAATGAGGTTGAAAAAGGAGTACTATCAAATGTGTTGATATGCAGAAAAATATATGTTGAAGCTTCCAAAGTCTATACCATGTTACCTTTATAGGAACAAGATCTTGAAATACTTCTAGTTTATTTGTTATCTAGTTTATTGTTGATCACAATTTTTCTTTCCTCCCCAATGGTTTTATCTTGAGATAAGTTGAAAGAAACATTTCAAAAATTCTGCAAAGGCCAGTTCTTATATTCTGTTCCTTCCTTCCCCTCCCAGATTCCCTTCAGAAAAAGTTGGAGAGTTTATCTGCTTCCTGATCTCAGCTTAAGAAATGTTAAAAATAAATGTTTGTTTTGTGTAGGAAAAAATCAGTTCCTTTTGTGTATTGCCTTAAAAATATTTGCAAGATAAACGTAACAAAGGTGAAGAGGCAATGTAGGTGGCTACATTGGAGGATCAAATGCTAACAATGCAGTGGAGGATCAGTGCTAACAATGTGGAAAGCAGTCTTTGTCATTTTCACCTGATCCTTTTCATTGTTCTAACTCTAGAGAAAAAAAAACCACAAATTGTTGATATACAACCTCCCCCTGCCATGTGCATGGTGTTTATAAACAAAGCTTTGAAAATATTATTTTGGTGTGCCAAGCATGAATAATCAGGTGCTTACAAGAGCATATGTGTTGTTATGATAGACATTACAAACAAGCATATTCTAAGAATTTTTTCTAGCATCAAGGGCATAAGTGAAAGTGGTTTACAAACACTTTTTTAGAGCAGTTCTCATGCAATTGTCAATTGATTGTAGACTAGACCATAATCATTAAAGACTTCTAATAATCACAAACCTCAAATAACCATAAGTACAAAGGAATCATAATAATATGGTTAATTTGTGTCTTTATAAATGGGTATTAATGATGATGGGTAGTAATGAAGAGATGGTCAGAAACAAATACTTTGCCAGATTCTCTACTAAAAATAAATCTGATAACAGATTCTCCATGTAATTCTAAATATGAACTAGTTGCTTATGTTATGTTACAGTATAATTTTCTTTAAACTTTTTTTTTTAAGTATTAGTACTAAAAATAGTACTGGTAATAGTAAACTTAGGACTAAAAATTAAGATCTTGGCATTGTACTTTAAGAGCTGCTTTCATTCTATAGTATTGCTCTTTCTTTTCTTAGATTTTTATTTTAGTACAGAATTGCTTAGAGGCTAGTCAATTACCACATAAATTTTCATCTTTTCCTGAGCAACAGCTTGTCAACAGTTTTCAGAGTGGTTCATACAAGTATTGAGGACATACTAGAACACAAGAGCTCCTTGTTGCTTGAAAAAGGCACAAAAGTTGACATACATAATAATTTATACAAATATGTACTTCAGAGAAGCTTTTTCACCAGTAAATGCTCACTCATGTACATACTCTGGACTAGTGTGAGGCTACTCACTTGGGCAAACACTCACAAGTCTGATCTTTTAAATTTAGGCTAATTTAACTGTGTTTTTGATGGATTTCACCTGAACGTTTTTTAGGAGGGAGGGCTCCTTATTGTGATGCTCTTTAGGACTGAAAGTAGAAAGAAAAATCTGTCAACATGCAGCTTCTGGAATCTTTAAGGAGGAGGGTAGTTAAGTTCAGGTTAGGAAACTTTCCTGCTGGAAGGATTCAGATTGTATACTGAGTTGGATTTTCCCAGTTATAAGGTTTTTCATGGCATGCTGTGTCTCAGAAGCTTTGGTCTGTGGGGCTCATTCATGAGGTAGTACCTGCTATGGAGTTGTCACTCTTGGAGAAATGGGGCTACTCTAGGTCTAGGATAGATGGTAGCCCTGTTTTTAAAGTCCATGCTGCACAACAGCAGGACAAACTCTTCCATTATGTCCTGTATAACCTGTTTAAACATCTGATTTCAGCTTTCTGATTTGTAGCTAGACAGGCTCAGCTTGTTCTGCCTTCTGTATATTTGTAAAATAAATTTGCAAGATGGGCTCTCTTCCAGCTATAGAAGGTTCTGTTATCCCCTCAAATCCGTTGGCAAACAGAGCAGCAAACCCAGCTTTTCAAGACAGATGTGGTTTGGTGTCCTAAGTGAGTTATGCTAATGTATCTGAAATTCAAGTCTCCCTCTTTTTCTGGAGAAGAAAAGGTGTGATAAAGCTGCATTGAGGAATGTGGACCTTATTCTTCAATATTTGTCAGTTTTGAGGAACCTCTGGAGCAAGTTGAGAGAATTTTTGCCTCAGTGACCTCAAAATAATGATGATCCTTTGCTCTTCTCCTTATTTTTGTTCAGTTTGTTTGTGATTGTATTTCCAATTATCTGATCTAAAACAGGAAGGAGTAAAGTTTTGTAGGTGCAAGCATCTGGATAGATCCTCAGAAATATAAGATGCCTTCTGTAGATACTGCTTCACTAAAGCTTCTAGGCATTTCATAACTTGCTGGATTTCTTGCTACTTGAATTTTTAGATTTTGGGATATGAAAACGCATGCATTCCATCTTTTTCTCACAGTGAACAATCAGTTTCCTAGCATTTATCTTTTGCCTTACTACTGTTCCGTTATTTTTTCTTGTTTTTCTTTCCCACTCCCCTGTTCTTTAGGATCATATATGATAGTGATTTCCTCAGACCATGACCCCGGAGAAAAGACTCGACTCCAGCTTCCAACAATGAAAGAAAACGATACTCACTGCATCGATTTCAGCTACCTTTTGTACAGCAAGAATGGCGTAAACCCGGGAGCTTTGAACATCCTGGTTAGGGTGAACAAAGGCCCGCTGGCTAATCCCATATGGAATGTTACTGGTTCCACTGGCAAAGACTGGCTTCGAGCAGAGTTGGCTGTCAGCACTTTCTGGCCCAATGAGTATCAGGTAAGCCTGTAATAAATTCTCACCACTTTATAATGTTTTTGGTGAGGCCCTGTACAGTTTGTGTTCATTTTGGTCTGCTCTGATAGAGTATTTTCTAGTGTCCTTAAATAGTCTCTTTAGAATAAATAATTACTTGGGTATGGGTTCTTTTTATAGGAGGCAGTCTTTCAAAGTTGTCTGTTATTGTATAATAGGAAAACAATAAGTTGGAAACAGGCCTCGTTAAAAGAAATGGTAAGGTTAAAGTCCAAGAACATCAAAAATTATAAACTCCCAGAAATAAATTGCCTATGGAACTGCAATTTGTATCTGTTTTCCCTCCTCTTTTGGATATGCCTGTGTTACCATGTCTAATTACATGACTGTAAACTGTGGTGTTTTTGGTTTTTTTTTTCCATGTGACATTTACTTCATTTGCTGTTCAGGCAGAATGGTGAGCAGCTAATTAGCAGCTGCTCAGGACGTGCTTTTCTCCTGTTTGCTCGCTATGGGACAAAACCACCTGCAGTGTAGGGCTGTTGCTTAGAGAGAAAAATTGTCCTGTTATTACTAGATGTTGTTATTTGATTTGTTTGATTAACCTGAGAAAATACCTGCAGCTGTTTTGCTCAGTGGGTATTTGATGTGAAGGATGAATCTCATACACAGGCATTTTTGTCCTGGCATGTAGGAGAGGGAAGAGTTGGTTTAGATGCACTCATCTGAGTTGTTACACCATGAGGTGTTATATCATCGTTATACATAGGGTTTACAGGTCCTGTCTAAAGATGGTTCAGGTCGTTAGTGCTCTTGCAAACAGTATGAATGTCCATACTAGCTACCAAATAAAGCAAAAGGCTTCCTTTTTTTTTTTTTTTTTTTTTTTAATGGTTTTCTTGAATTGTGGTATTGTAGGGATGTTTCTTAAACTGCCTTTTCTAAAGGTCTTTGCAATTGTCTGCCATCAAAATAATCTCCATAAAAAAGCAAGCATCAGTGCAAGCAGCCTTACTTATGTGGTAAAACCGATGTAATTCACTGTCATTTTATGTTCTTCTTTGGTTTTTGTTTCCCTGATTTTAATATTTTTATTTATAAAGGAATTTAATCTATCAGTGATATTGAAACTGGGTGAAATTTGATTTAAAGTTCTGAAACTTGGTTCCATAGAGCTTGGCTTCTGAGGGGGTGTTTTATTAACCCTTTACTGTTACTAGAAAGTAGTTTTTGGTGTGCTTAAAAAAAACAGGAGCCTTTTATAACAGTGTAGTAAAAATCAAGTATAGGAGTATTATATGCAGTAAATCAGGTTTCTGCTGACAGATGGCCAGGCTTGACAGCGAGATTGGTGGTTGGGGCCTTATCTTAGCAACATGGCCATTTTTCACTTATGTTACAGCCTTCACATTATTTCTCTATAGGCTGTGCTTAAATTCATTCTTTTCCTTGCTTGGTCATCCTGCAGATTATTGAAATCATGTAACACAGTTTTATTTTTCAATTAAAAATTAATCTGGGGTAGAAATGGAGAACTGTTAATACAACCTATCATGACCTGTGTATGACTTGCCCAATTGCTTTTATGAATCGGAGGGGAAATCTGCATGCTGTCTTTGCACA
>JAVHNF010000930.1:979-12540 GCA_034783455.1 Micropsitta finschii | reverse complement strand
TCCCCGGCTGACCTGGGCCCGCTCCCGGCCCCGCTGCCACCAGCCGCGCCGGGCACCGGCCGGCAGCACCAGCACCGGCACCCCCACCCCGCCCTGCCGCGCAGGCGCGGACCGGCCGGCGGGGCAGCTGCCGGAAAGGCGGGGGCGGGGCGGCGGCAGGTGGCGGCGCGCTGCGGGTGGGAACGCACCTGAGGTACAGCCCGAGCCGTCCCCTTCAGCGCCCGCCCGAAGGGAGGCAGGACGGGCGGGTTTCCACTTCCTCCTCCACCGCTTCGCATCGGCTGCCGTCGGGGAGGGCTGTCCCGGGTCGTCGAACCAACTCGAGTTAGTTTTGACAAGTTCTGGGTCAGAGTGGGAGTAGCAACGCCATCACCCTGCGGCTGCGCCGTGCTGGGAGCTGTGAGAAGGGGGAGAGAGGTGGCTGTCCGCCTGCCTGGCAGCAGCTGGGGGGAGATCAGCTTTAGCTTGTCTCGAGACCTGTTTGGGGTTAGATGCCAGAACCAATTAACCTCATGACACAAATACGTGGAAATCAGATTTCCTTAATGCTGATTCTGTTACTTGATTGTCATGATGGACAGCTCTTGGCAGTAGTCTTTTTCCTGCCAGCAAAGTCTTGTTGCCCATGATAAAGGGCAGTATTCAGATTTGGCCTAGTAATGACCTATTGGAAACTGTCACTCTTTGGGTGTGCTGTGCACAGCATGGCTGAATTTTTGACAGTATTATGACTGAAATGTTGTGTTGTCTATAACAACAACCAGTGCAGAAGATGATCTGGGTCATATCAAACACCCCAGTATGAGTGTGAGGCTTGTGTGGCTTATCTTCTCGTACGACTGGAATTCAAAGCCATAGTAACTGAAAAGTAACAGGGGACAGTCATTAAATTTGGGGGCAGAACTGCCTCCCTGCATGGCAAGATGGAAGAATCTATAAGGATGAAGATCTAAAAGCAGCTGTAGTCAAGGCATTATGAGAGTGAAGGGAACTAGCAGTAATCACTGGTCTTAAGTAATTGGATTATTGAGATCTCAATTAGACAGAAAATGGAATCCCTTGTTAGAGTTAGCTCATCTTAGGAGTGGGATAGGAACATAAAGCTAGAGAACACAAAATGGAGGTACCACAGTACCTAATACTTTGTTGTCTGACTAGAGAGCCTAATGTACAGAAAACAACTGGACCATAAAGTTCCTAAACTACAGCTCTCACGAGGCACTGAGAGCTGTATTTCTGAATCAAAACATTTTGTGTCCCATTCTCCATCATAAAAGAGCACAGTAAAAAAAAAACATTTCCAGTATAAACTGCTGGGGTAAGGTGCAGCGTTGGTACGCTACCTGTCTCCCTTCTTGTGGTTAGTCTTTTAGTAATAACTCAGTGTGATAGGTCAGGCAACAGAGCACTGTATTGAAATTTTGAAGCCTTTCTGCTAGGAAGGTTTATGTGCCTGAAAACTAGTAATAGTTGAATATTAAAAAGATTATATATTTACCCTTTGTTTCCAGCCTAATTTTAACTTCATTGGTTAAGCTGTGCTCCTGCATGGATACTTGTGCTTGGAAAAAGAGCAGCAGAGACAAGCAGCTGATGATGGAGAAAATGGTGAGATTGCTTTTTTCCTTTGTCACTGCAGTGCTGGCTTAAAGTCACCTTGTAGCTATGGCTGTAGAGCAGAAACCATATCAGGGTCCAATCATCTTTTCAGCTACTCATGTGCAATTCTATTAACTTCAACAGGAGGTCTATAGGTAGAACTGATTGGACAATTGGGTCTTAAGATTAATACAGTGAGCTTTGCTTACATCAACAGGATTATAAATTCACCAGATCTGGAGTCAGGAAGGAATTTCCTTCGCAAGCATAATGTCAGCAACATAATCACAACAAGAGAACAATCTGTTAGTGTACAGAGAAGGAATTATGTTGGGACCAGGTGGGTGTATCTACACAGGCACTTTCTTTCAATTCTAATGGACACATATTTGGGGACTGTAATCTTGGGTTTTCTTCCCCACCCCCAACCCAAGGAGCCACTCAGAGGACAGTCATGCAGAAGGGCAAAAAATCACTGACACTCTATGTTAGAGGATTACTATGTGCAGTTAACTAACTGGTGAGTAAATTAAGGTCAGTAGAAGTATTTCAGAAAAGAATAACCAAAAAAAACACCTTATTTTTCAGACTGTTTTGAGTGCAGCTCTCTTCCTGAAGAGACACTTGTAAATAGTAAGTGAAAAAAATTACAGAAATAAGAAGGCTGTTAGGAATGGATCTACCCTAGATTTCGTTTGAATCCACTCAGTGAAATTCCCATCTTTATTTCTATATGTCTGATTGTATGTAACTTCACTTTTTTCAAAAATAACTTATGAGTCAAGAGAGAAGACTAAATAGCAAAAGAAGGCATTTGTAAAATCAGTGTACAACATAAAGCACAGTGAACTGGTCAGAATGTATCTGCTTCTGGCTGTCTCTCTTTGAACATAATATGGGAACTGTTTTATTACAAGGATTACCACAGAGCTCACTCACTCTGGGGAAGGGCACTATAAGATTTAGGTGATATGACCTACACAGAAAGGAAGAACAACAGCAGAATTGGGTGATTTTAGGTGCAAACAACAGGGGAGGAGAAGGAGAAAATAGCAAATTATAGAATGATATTTTTACCTGTTTATAATATAGTTTGGACCAGTTACCTGACACCCCACAGATGTTAGGTTTGTTTCCCTTTCACTTAGCTTTGAAATATCCCACACAAGAGGACGTTAGCTTTTCAGATGTGAATGGAATACATTTGTACAGAATAAAAAGTTACCTAGCAGCTATCCTGTAAACATGATATTGTCATCCTTCTGAGACTAATTCCAAATTTTTGCTTCAGCAGAGGGATGTTGGAAGCTTCTGCCCCAGTTTCCATACCAGTTCCTTTCAGCACTGCTTTTCCCGCTGTGTTGTGGCATGCTCTCTGAACTGTACTTTCTCAGAAATCAGGATATGAGCCAACTTCATGCTGCTCTTGCACAGAATGGGACAAACGAGAAATAACACATAAGGCAGAGGAAGGAAAAAAAATAAACAAAACCAATGGGTGGTGGAAAAAGGAAAAAGAACAATGTAGTGAAAGGAAATTCCCAATTAAAGGCCAGTTCTTATTAATATGCAAGTCCAGCCTTCTTGTCTTCTCACCTTTCATGGTTGTCTCTTGTTCCTTCAGTTCCCACCCCCATTCCACATTTCTTTAAGTATGATGCATTTATGTAGGCACACAAACAATGTGTCTGTCCTTCTCTTGATCACTTAAAGAAGTTTCTGGCTACCAATATGTTTTTTTTTTTTCTCCCTCTAGTACATAAACAAAGCAAAGAGGACAATTATCAGCTTGGTTTTGAGCAACACAGACAACAAACTTACAGAGCGGAAGTATTGAGCAACAGTAGCTAATAAGCTGGGTTTGCTTTTAACATCAGGACTGTCGGCTCATCACTGCTCCAGTATAATCAGTTAACATTAACTGGAGCAATGCACACATTAAAGAAAAAAAATGGACTTGTTTCCTAGGTAGTGTAATGAGAAAAAAAAAAAATAGCAGGAAACATGATATTTCCAGAATAAAACAGTTCAGAAATTCCTGGATTTAGATTCCTGGCTCATTCACTGTTTCAGTTGTGCTCCTCCTAAAGCAAATTACATGACTCCTCTGACTCATTTTCTTCATCTATAAAATGGCACAGTGTATGCCAGCTGCAGAGGGTTAACATCAGTAGAGAATTCTTGTTTATCAAGTTAATTGGGATTACTAATAAAAGAAGAAAGATATAAAGGACAAAGCAGGCCAGTTTAACACTAATTCAACATGAAATTAAAGACATACCTATGCCCAGAAATAGCTGCATCAACCCAGATATGTATTGTACATTATCTAAAATAGGGCATGAACTGGCATGACTTAACTCAGATCTAAAATAGGATTAAAATACTGTGCAATATTTTTATGATAAGATTTCTTCTGGTATTGAAGTACCGAGATTTCCAGAATGACTTGTTTTAGCTATCCCAATTACTTCCAGCAGGCTCCCAAACACTCATTTAGGTAAAATTCCTCCAGTTTCCTAGGTATTTCTCTTAAAGTTTTGAAACTTCTCCTATTTCCCAGCTCTTTACTCAGCTTTCCCTTCTCATCTCAACCTCCCTCCTCTCCCTGTTCCAATCTATTGCCCCTTTTTTCCCCTGTATTTAAATTGGATGGTTTCTTCCTTCATGCTGATTAAAGGTCAGCAAGGGAAAAGAGAATCACTGAAAGATTAGTGGCTGCTCTCAGTTTCCTATCAAACACAATACAAGCAATTACAGGGAAAGTTCTTCAGCAGTGATAACACAACATAAGCAATTACAGGGAAACTTGTTCAGCGGTGATGCAGTGGTGGTTTGGACTCATGCCTACTATTCCTCATGCCTACTACTCCTCATGCCTACTACATTCTCTCTGAATGGCAGCTCTGCAGTCTGGTCATGCATGTGAGAGATTTATGTTAAGTGATTGTGGAATATTTTGAGACTTAAATATTAAATTCTCATATGTCTTTATCCAGCATGTGCAAAATGCTGTTTTATAGTCTCAAAATCTGGCCAAGTTTGAGAAGATTTTCAAAGAGATTGCAAAGGCACATCTTTGATATTAAAGCCTCTTTCTTTGAAGTCTTAGCTTCCTACTCCAAGTAGGGATTGCCAGCCAGTGAGATGTGAATCCATTCTAAATCACATGCAGGGCTTATCCAGTTTCCTTTTCTCTTGGCTTGGACTACACAAATAATAGTCACAATGAAAACAACAAGAGACCAACCGTAAAATCAAGCTTAATCTAAGAGGAAGCAATTTACTTATTTTCTCTTCAAGCATAAAGCTTCTTTCTTCTCCAAACCTCCCCTGTACTTTCACTTGATAGAAGATCTTTTCACAGCCTTCAGAAAAATCAGACACCAGCTGACTAGTAGGATGATGCTATGTTATGTCAGTAGTGCCCCAGATGTCCTTTCTTCACACATCCTTCAGTGTGACATTGCTACAACACCCTCGCCAACACCTTTCTGAGAAATTAACAGCCATTACCCTGCAGCATCTCAGTGTTGCTTTACAAACTTTCAGATCAGGATGCTTTCTGAAAAAAAAACAAAACTTCTGTTAGGGAAATGGACAGTAAAGAAGCACTGGCCAAAATGGTTTATTTGGGTACAGTTCAAGAACTTCATCTTGACAGCAGAATGTATCCTGGTTTATAGGAAGCAAACATTTGGTAAAAGATGGCTCAGCTGCACAGGCAACATGCATTAGCAGCTACACTTACCAATACACTATTGTTTACCATTAAGGCACAGAGCAGTGACACTTTTGCTTAGTCTTGATTAGATACTGGGTACAAGAAACTACTGTGCAAGAGGGGCATTTCCAACAAGTGTGTCAGGATTCTTTTAATATGATCAAAACAACATTCTTAAAAAAGTATAAATGAATTTATTACTCAACATGGACTATTTCACCTCATATGATTAAAATCATACAAAGTTAAGATTAATTGGATGTTACAAAGTGAAATTTCAGCCAGCTTCAATAGTCTTAGGCATTACAAGCCTGGTTTGTAACATGTGAACTAGCCATTCCATTTCATTCTGTCTGGATATGTCTATACCATATCTATGCAATGTAAACTAGCAAAATTAACTTTTTAAAAGCAGGAAATGTTACAGGTAATTGTTAAAATAAAAGCAGAATTGGCTTGGCTTGTTAGCCAACCAGCGTTTCCTTCTAGTCTTCACAAAGAACATTCATAAATTAACCTAGTTACTTTAAAAGAATGGAATAAAGACTGATTATCCACTTCTAGGCACGTGAAATTCCCTGTGCTCCTACAAGAAGACACATAACAGCAAATATGAGTGAAAATATAATAAAGTCAGCTCTGTTCATTCAAAGCACAGAGAATCCATTGCAATTTGGCCTTCTGCATTGTGTTTTAGAAATTAATTCAGTGGGCTTGATATTTTGGATTTGATTTCATCATGTTTTACACCCACTCTGACATTCATTATAGTAACACAAATGACTGTGGTAGGAAATATTCACATGCTTGCGCCTTCAGAGCTGAAAAATATTACAATAAACATTTAGAATGTAAATATTGTTACCAAAGACTGTGTCTTTATTGCAGTATTTCTCAAGCTGGGCCTTTAAAATCAGTGCACTGTAAAAATGCATTCACACAATATGTCCATCTATTTACAGTAACTTCTAAGTGTTAGGATTTTTACCCACTTTCCAGAGTATTCAGTACTATACTAGCTAGGCTGCCCTGATACAGAGAGGAATTAAGCACAAAACTAAAGGATTATGGCTATTTCAGTTCCTAATGAGGAAGAAATCCATTGCAGGACAATGATTTCTTCTTTTTATAGATGCGTGATTTCATCCTCTTGAAAATAAAGGCTTTTATGCCATTCAAAAACTAGTTAGGCATAGAAGTCCATTTTGTAAAATCTCCTCCTCTGTCTTAATTTATGCATTATTTGTAAAGTAAGAACATAATTGAAGAAAACAGTACAAAAAGCAGGATGGAAAGAACCAATTACAAAATGGTAATAGATTGCAGATCTGATTAGTTGATTGTAGGGTAGATCCAAATCCATTTGTTTACCAATAAGCTCAGCGCTATTTGCATTCAATAGAACAATACACTGTGCCATTTCCTTTGCGATGGAAGCAAGAAATGATACTGTGAACTCAACACACTGCCAAATCCAGTGCATACACTCACAGCATGCCTCCTATCACTGACAATCCAGGAGAAGAGAATGTTGCTTCCTTTGAATTGTAGTTGAAATCACGTGGAAACATGAAGTTGTTGGTTTTGTCCACATACCAACTGATCTAATACTGCTCTGGTTATAGCATCTTTGTCTGCCCTGTTCAAAACTTTGACTAAGGCTCCCTGCCTCTTTCTTCCTCCAAAATAATACATAGTTCAAGATTAAGAATTATGTTATAAACTGAAGTACCACATGAAATAATACTGGGAATCTCCCTGTAAGTAAGTAAAATATACAAAAATCTTATTTGCAATGAAATTAATAATAGTCTGGATTCTAATGGAAATCTGCATCACAGGCAACTATCCTCCTTTTCTCTAGGGCCAGCCTGATCCTCAGGTAAAAGAAGTCCATCTGTCCAGGTGGCTTTCTATTTTGGGAGTTCATGGTTGACTATTACCCTTTAAAATACAGAATTGCTTAGACAGCTGAAGAACCTGATGATGTGAAATACGTATCCCCTGTATATCACCTACAACCTGGTAAAGATCTGTGAGCTGTATCTTACCGGATAGGAGAGGAAACAACTCAAGAAACAAGACTTGATTTTGTACCTTGTGTATTCTAACTTTCCAGTTGTTCTCTAAATTATTGGCAACTGCTTTTTCCAGCTCCTTTTTCAGTGGGACTCAAGACACACATTAGGCCTATGCCCAAGGCTATGTGCAGCAGGATCCTAGAATCTGTGCTGGTTTGGTTTTGGTTTTGTTTTTTTTTTAATCTTTGCTGGACCAGGGTCCTTTTCACCAAATATGTATCTGATTTTGCCCACAGAGAGAAAAAAAAAGGAAAAAAGTATCACCCCTGTCACACTAGTATCATACTAAGCCTTAAATAAATATTTTATGTGCTTACTGTGCTGTAGAACAGATACAGGAAGTTCTCTCTCTCCAGCAATTTCACTGATCATTGTGATTTTCTCCTGTTTCAATCATTTGTAAGACTCATTAAGCAGGAACAGGAAAAACATACAGCTAAACATTAAAAGGGCACTGAATTAGGATGCCAAGGCTAGCTAAAAATAAATCTGATTCTCAGTTTTTTGGCTGGAAAGCGTACTGTGAACTAAGAGTGACAAGAGACCAAACACTGCAAGCACAAAATTATTTCTTCACTTAATAGAAGTAGGACTTACCAGGGACACTCCCTAGAACCCTGCTTTAATGCCAGTATCTATATAGCACTCACAGAATTCAGAAGATATAATGACAGGCACTTGGTTCTCGCTAAGCATATTATCTCGGCTTTGAATAAGTTTAATAGTTACCAGTTAAACCATGGCTAAGTTGCTAATTGCATAGGTAAATTTTCACTAGTTGGAACATATGTTCACATACCTACTGGAATAAGGGGCCCAAGGAGGGACAAGGAGACAGGGGATGATGCAACTCCTGTCCTTGACCAAAGGAAGAATCATACGATGCCATATGCTGTCCCCACACTAATAACTGCATAGATTGTACTGTGGTGATGCTGTAATTCTATCTGTCCTGGTAGCTCTGTCCTCAGTTCTATGTGAGTACATCCATGGTCTCTGTCCATTTGGTTGGTTTTGAGGTCTGCTCTATATCTAGGTTACCACTTCACTACCTTTGCTGCAGGAATTCCCTATGGTACAACCCTTTTTTCCCCCATCTAAAATCTGAGACAAGCTGTTCTGCCTCAAAAGCTGCCCAGTGTGAATTGGCCAGTAGGTGCATTTTATTTTTTCTAGCATTGAATTGTTCCCTGCTTGAGCCCTCCTCGAGCTTACAAGAAGTAACTGTAAGACTGTGCCATCCAGAATTATCTTCTTTGCTGTGCTCACCCCAGAGGATCACTAGAACATTGTGCTCCCAGCATTCTGGAACACAGCTGTCCCAGAGAATCTCTCTCTGCACTGCTTGGATGAACTAGCTCTACAGGAATGGAGGAAGTCAGGTAAAAACAGGGACTTTAACTGCTGTACAGTCCCTCATACTCAGGAGGTAAATGGAAAATGAACAGGTAGAAAGACTAAAATAGAAGCTGTATTGAATTGTGCAGGCCAGAATAATATCACAGCACACATGCTGTAATTCATGTTCACACTACAAAATAGGTGGGATGGATACCAAGGAGCAAACATGCCTTTATTTTATCCCCTTAGCTTTGCAGGTAGGACTAGACTCAGAGAACTTCAAGAATATTTCCTAGTATGACTTTTTTTCAGGAAGAGATTGCAAAGTAGCAAAGTGTTTTTCCTCTCCTGTCCTGTTTTAGGGCGTCAGTGGCTCTCTGTAACTCTTAACTTTTCCTCACTCTGAGAAGCAATGGTTCGGCTTTTCATCTCAGTGAAATCTTTTTTATTGTCAGGATCACAGGATCAAACACATCTTCCTGCATTTTTTTCAAGATACAGGTGCAACTTGCATAAGGAGGTCTGTCTTAGCTTTAAATGGGCCAGCCTGGGTCAGCAGCCTGTTATTGATGGCTGTGGTTACTCTGCACTAAATTGCTGAATTAATGAATTAGTAACCTAGAAAATCAGCAGGGTACACTGCTGGATAAATGCAAGTTACCTAGTTAAAGTTAGCTTAAATTTGTTAATACAACTGTAGTTACACATGATCTGCAGAGCTGAGAACTATTTCTGTGATCTTAGACCCTAAATTACAGCCTGTTACGTAGCAACACATCACAGTCTCATTGGACAGTATGTTACTGAGTCCATAGGAAATTCAGAACACAGAATCCTCAGCTATTTCCCAGCCTTCCATGAAATTAAATCCAGCCAACCTTCTCCACCACCCGGGTTTGAAGGGTGGAATAAAGATTGGGCATGAGGCTAGAAAGCAGCTGTACTGTGCTGGTCTGACCTCCAGTCTGGAGGAACCAGGGTTAATCTTAAGATACATCATGCAGCACAACACTCCTGCAGTTTAGACTAGACTTGAGAAAGTTTAGACTGATTTAGATTTAATCACTGCTTAATCATACCTCCTCAGCAGACAGTAAAAGAGCAGACACTATTAACGGCCACATATGGCTTCTGTGGGATGTTGCAGTGGTACAGTGAGCCACTATGTTTCTGTGAAGGTTGTCTACTTCACATGGCTCTCCTGATTCTCAAATGGGATTTCACACTGCATTAGAGAGAGCTTTTCACACTTTCTCGTTTTGTAAAGGGCAGTTTCAGATCCTAATGTAGGGAAGAGTGTAGAGCCAAAAAGCTGCTGATCAATGCCTTCTGGTTTGTGCCTAATGAATTTTATAGATGACAGTGAATAAAAGGCTAATTTGTCTCCTAAAGCATATATTGATACAAATGTGATCACTTTTTTGGACTACCTAACTTGGGTTAATGAAGTGTTGCTTCAACGTATTGTGTTTTTGGCATGTTCTGACTGTATCACTAATGTCTTTGTGTGGCCTGAATTTACTATTCTTTACAAATGGGTGAACAACAGTAAGCACTTCAACAAACAGATATTTCTTTAGATGTCAATGTGAAAACCTGAGAAACCTAAAGGAGTGCAATCACACCTGCCAAATGTAAAAAAGAAACACTTTCCTAAAATGAAGAATGACTTATAAATCAAATAAGCCTATAGAGTTAGGCTAAACTGCAACTAAGTTATAGTTTATGAAAACATGAATACACAAAAGAATGAAGACAGCACTGGTGCCTCATACCAACTACCTGCTTTTCTGCTTTCTTCTCTTTCCCATTCCTGCTTCTTTCATGCACAGTGGAACACACCACAGGCATCCAAAGGGAAAGGGCTGCAGGGCTCCCTGAATTGTTCCAGTTAACTCTCTTCATGTTTGACTGCTAACTCCCATGCATAGAGATTAGAGGGACTTGAAGAGATGTAAATGTTTTACTAAGAAGCTGTAGCAGCAGCAGAGCAATAAGTAGGTGTTCATTGCTCCACGCAGCAGCCTGAACATGCAAAGCTACTGTACCTGTGAGTTTGGTCTTTCCCTTTAGCTTCTACATGTAAGAAAGTATTTTGAAATTCAGGTGTCTGTGCACACTTATACCCAAATTTGAAAGGATAATGCCATTTCCTTAGTTACCTTCCCCCCATAACCTCCATTCTTGCAAGCTGCTTTTCTGTTCCTTCCTCTTTTCCTGCAGTAATTCAGAATTCTGGACTGAACTTTGGACATAATGCTACATGGTGCACATTTCTGTTTGTCTTCTGTGACAGCACATGCATGCTGAAGGAAATGCCTAGGCTCTCCAGCCTGGAGCCTCAGACCACAAGGACAATCTGGTCATTTTTATTTGTGTATGGGGTAGAAACAGACACACACCCCTCACCCTTCTACAGAATAAGACCATCAATCACAACTGTATCATGTCAGAATTTTTACCCTGATCCACACCCCCAGGTAGCAGGCAAAGACTAATAACAGAAAAAAATTCACAATATCTTATTTTGTTAATTTAGATGTTAAGAAAGGTGTCTAGGAGAAAGCAATGTGACTGGCAGTGAAACAGTTACAAGAAAGCAGAAAACAAAGGACTGAGTTTATTAGTCAAGACTGTCTGTCTTTCATAGCAATTCATCAAAAACATGTCTATTTTAGAAGCCCCAGAATGATAAAAGGGTGCCTTTTCAGTGCTGGAAGAGGAGAGTGTGCTTTCAAGCATACAGTGGCGCTTTTCAGGAGACAAGTGTGCAGTGGAAATATCCGTCAATGGGAGGCTCGTTTCTGAGCAAATCT
>JAVHNF010000883.1:0-13296 GCA_034783455.1 Micropsitta finschii | reverse complement strand
AGAGCTAAAAAGTCGTTTAGCAGCTGAAATCCTTGAGGAAGATGAGAAAAAGCTCATGGGAAGCACAGCTGGTGAAATGTGGGAAAGGAGAAGCCTGACAGCAGAGCACTTATGAGCTCCTTCAAAAACATGGATAATTAACGGCTTTTGCAAACTGGGCTCCATCCTTAGATTTCTTCATCAATGGTGCATTTTCCAATGGAATTCCTGGGCTGCCCTGGGGTTTGTGTCTCCACTGTGAGCCTAAATGGCAGTCACAGCCCTGTTCCCAGTGGAAGCATACCTTCTGCATCCCTCCTTCCATCCTGGCAATTCCACTCCTCTGCTGTTTGTGCTGTCTTTATGTTTGTTGGTTTTCAGTCCAGGCCTGGATTTGACTTTCTCAAGATTTAATTGTTCCTTGAAGTTTTACTTCCTGATGCTTCAAACTTTTAAATGCTCTGCTTTCAGGGTGCTTCTCAAGGGTACAACTGCTTGGACACAGAGTGCTTTAAAGGAAAGAAGAAAGCTCTGTTATGTGAATTCCTGAATCTTTTGCTTTTCAGCACTTCTGGGTATATCTGAAGAACCTCTGGTTATTTTCTCTGTGCATTTGGCCAGTTTTTGATCCCTTCACTGGAACAGTTTTCCACTCTTTTGGACTTTAAATGTCTTAGCTGCTTCTGACTTTTTAGCAGTCTTAGAGCTGGACTTGGATCAACCATGCATTTAAGAATAAAAAAGTCCAGCAAAAAGAATAATTTAGTGCAAAGCAAACAAGCCGAATAAACTTCGTTTTAATGTGCTCTAGGAAATACAAACTAATTCCTTTTTCAGGGGTGAGAAGTTTGACTTCAGGTTAATTGTAACCGCACAACTTCCATCTGAAGTCATTGAGCAATAGCTCCAGGCACTACAGTGACTTCTATGCTTTTATGCTTTTTTGGTTTTACTCATTCCTCTTATTATTTCATGTGAAATAATAACAACAGATGTGATGTTAGAAAGCAGGTATACATGTCTGAACTTGCTGCTGGAGCAGATACCCCGGGATTGCATGAAACAAAAACTTGCGCTTTATAAAAGGTTTTAAACCCAAGTTGGATTGATTTTAGGTATTTCCTGTCACAGGCTCTCTATATAGGTCGAGTATTTAGCCCAGATGTGCAACCTGGACGAGGACTAGGCAGCAACTAAGACCAGCCTGCACAGTGTGACGGCTCACAGATAAACTCTGAGGCTTGAACAATCATTTCCAGCAATGCTTCCTTGCAGAAGAGTTACTGCTTCTAGAGGAGGAAAGGTATTAAGTGCAAGGGGCAGAAACACAATTAGGTGCTGGGGTATGATGGAAACCTCTGCTGAAGTGGTCAGGCCATCTTTGAGGGTCTTCTTGCTCGTACATGGAGGTGTGTTGGCAGCTATGTGTGTTTCTACATGCAGAGGAGGCAAAGTTTAATGTCACTTCTGATCAGCAGCATATTCTTTGGGAAGATTGAAAATTGACTAAGATTATTTTTCCACAGAGCAGCAGGGGAGGAATGACTCTCAGAAAGATGATCCTATTAACCCAGGTCTCACTGCAGAATATGCAGTGAATAGAATATACAGGAGAATAGAATACTTCTGTGCTCTGTTGGTAAATGGGCATTTTTAGTTTTAATCATGAAAAAATGAAAGATGACATTCCAACTCACAGCTAAGATGACTAATGACTGTCTGCTGCTCATACCACTTCATCACACTGGCTCTCAAGTTTGCTGGCGCATATCAAGAGCTCAGTCAGAAAGCTAAACGGGTAGAAAACAGCCTACTGTGAAATGCAGAACTGAATAGAAAAGGGGTTCTATCTTCATCCCTGATTTATTTGTGTTAGACTTTGGACTGTTTCATCAAAGGAAGCTGATGCATCTGTTTCAGTATCATTTTCAGCACATTTTCTGCCTTATAAAAATGTAAAAGAAACATAGTTTGGACTGTGCTTAACTTGATTAAAAGTTAAGTAATGTTAAGTAGTACTGACCTGGAAGTGACTAAATTTCTCAAGTGTAAATTTAGTACTTGGGAATAGAGGTAACTATAGCAATGGCAATAAAATTTAATGACTTGTCACTACTAATGAGAACTCCCTTACAATCTCTCAAGGTTTTCTTGCTCTATGTGTGTGGGCCTCGTGTGCATGCTTAGGAGAGTGAAAACTGGGTCATTTCATAATAGTGCCATCTATCTCAGTGAAATTAGGTGTTTTTAGAGAGCTGCTGAAGCTGGTCATGTGTATTTCACCTCTGAGTGTGCTATAACCTCGGGTGTGCAATTCTGATTCTCATGATGGAGCATATACAGCCCCTTTCTTATGTCTTCCCGCTTGGATACTTCCCTGTGCCACCTGGGATCCCTGTTTTGCTCCTAAAGTATGGCTCTACTCCAAAATCCTTAAAGCTGGCAAAATTCTTGATAGATGTGTATTTCCAAGGCCCAGAGTTATGGACTTTTACCAGGTTATTTATGTATAAGGAATTTCATGACTGTGCTGTCACTCTGTACAACTGCATAGTGAACTTGCTGTACCTCACTATGGATACATTTACTTCTGTATAAAGTTACTACTATAGCTTTCATAGAGGGGAAGGAAAATAATTGTACTGGGAGCCAATTTTATACTCATGCAATGGTTTTCATGCAGTTTTACTATTTTTACGAAAATACACTCAAATGGAATTGTTAAAGTGGTTAAACTAGCATTTTTAAGATATCTCCTTTATTGAGACAGGCACATACCTTAAGACAGTAGCTATTTTCTGTCTTGATTTTTGTACTTGTTAATGGTATTCTAAGTTTCAGTGTTCATTTCTAATGGCCACATTCAACTTTCTCATTGTAGAATCTTTGGTCTTGCAGAATATTGCAGAGATTTGATATTTTAAGCTATTTCTGGCATGAAGACATTGGACAGATATGCGTTTCTAATGGTAATTTTAGTCCTATACCCAGCCATTGTGCAAGTGGTCTGTCTCAGGGTTTCTCTCCATTGTTTGGCTGAATCCATTTGTTTGGCTGTGGGAATAAAAAGGATGGTTCTCATTTTTGATGGCTGTACTCAGTTTTGTGGCTTTAGTTGGAATTACAGAAAGCCTTCATCCTGTGCTTCAGAAAAACATCAGAGGAGATGTGTTAAAATTAATAGCACAGAGTTTGGCCTTAGTCAAAACTCATAATAAAAAGTTAAATATCGATATGATATTTTTCAGGCTGAGGGTTTTTTTTTGGCCATTAAAGGTAATAATATGTCTCTTTCAGAAGGAGTACACATATTCCTTTGTAGAGAAAGTGGAGGACTTGTCAGGTTTGGATACAGATCAGAGGGTACCCTGTATCACGAGCATCTGGAAACTTTTCCTGGGGCTATGCCTACAGTGAATTCAGACTGCACTGAATGCGGCTTGTCCTCACATCCTTTCTTCTGTTAATGGTCTGGGAACCATGGCAAGGTTTGCAATATGATTCCCATCCTCATCCTTTCCCATATAAGGTCAGCAAGGTGATGTTCCCATGTGCAGCGAGACAGGAATACTGGGTTGCCTGCATGCACCTCCCTTTCCTCTGCCTTTCTCTTCTCAAAAAAGGCATGGGGAAAGACAGACGAAGGCAGTTTAAGGCATGCAGGAGCTATGGACAGCGTTTCCATACCTACTGACCTGGGTTCAGCTGTAACAGCTCTCTACCTGGAGGAGACTGATGCCTGAGGCATGTATGGTTGTGGTTGCTTCTTCGTCCTGAGCAGGACCACAGGCAGCAAGAAACAGTCAGGAGTTAAAATGGGAGATGCTTCTTGTGCCCAAGCTTGCTGACTTTGTGCGTGTGGGATCAGGCTCCTGCACTGTCCACATCATAAATCAGATTGTCTCCTAAACAGGCAGTACAATGGCAGCAGTGGGCAGCTCAGGGAATGTGAATGGTATCTGGAGTTCGGATGAGCCTCATGAGTCTGAAAGCTTGGCCAGCAAACCCAGAGAATAGGCTTTCTGGAACTTACTGCTTCCAGCTGTGCCAGGAATAATAGAAGCTGTTCCTGTTAAGTGTGCTGTTTTGCTGCATCTAGAACCAGCCACAACCTGGATTTGTGAGGGAGCAAAAATGTGAATAATAATGAAATGAAAAGTGTACTTTCTGAGTCTCAGAAATGCTCAGTTTCATGTTGAACCTGACCTAATGGATCAAGATAATTCTTAATTTATTCTTTATTTGCCTTTAATCGTTGCATTTTCCCTCAACTTTGGAAGGAGGAGAAGAGACATTTTTACCCTTGCATGGAGTCTGTACCCTGCAGCTTTTCAAGTGATGGCTGTGCCCAGTCCTGTCTGGTGCACTGTGTTAAGGTGGCATATAGAGAGGTGGCATATAGAGAGGTGGCATATAGAGAGCACGGAGGTGTTTGGTGTCTGCACCATGGGAGAGCTCCTTCTGCCTTCAGGCAGGTGCTGTTTGCAACCTCTCTGTAACTGCCTCCATTCCTAAAGAGCTGGTTCAGTTTTTGAAGCATGGGTAGTACCCAACACATGAAAGACCATGGCAGCAGATCTTCTGGTGAGAGTTGTAGCAGGGAAAGGAATGTGTGTACCTGGAAGACAAAGCAGTGTCTGGTGAGCAAGATAGGATTAAAAAGTATATCCCCACAGGCTAAAAGGATGTCAAAGCACAGTCCCTTGGCCCAAAAACAACCTCTGGAGAAGATGGTAGCAAATAAGAGGCATATCTGATCATCAAAAGCAGCTCTGAGATATCAAATGGGTAGCATTCGTGGGACTCTCACTTAGGCTTTTTTTTCACCTACAGCTGATGAAAATGTTCCTGCTGACTTAAAGGGGCTTTGGGTCAGACCTCTGACAGAGATGGGGTTTGTGGCTTCAAACCAAAAGTGTCTGTGGGTTTTGTTGGGGCTTTTGTCTTCAGATCTTCAACAGCAACCACAGGGGAAGAGTACATTGCAATAGAGTACTAATATATATTACTAATAATAGAAAAAGTATATGTTGCAGTGCTGTGATAAATACTGCCCTTTCCTTCTGACTGAAGTCCCTGACGTCTTAAACCCCTTGCAGTATTTGCTATTTGTCCTAGAAAAACATACAGCTTTGATGCAACATTAGACAACAATTAATGTTGACTTAGGAGACAAAATTTTGGCATCTGTTTAATCTTTTATTTCAACTTTGATCTGAGAATATAATTCAGTATTTTGAGTTCTATATAGGGGATTTATTGTAAGTGCACATTGCTTGCTCTGTTCTTTTAGTGCCCTGGGAATGAGTTTATAAGAAAAAGCAAATAAAAGCAAACTGTGTGTGCCTGAAGAACCTTCATCTGCCTGTACTGCTTCAATTAATCTGGGGTGCATGGGGACTGGTGGCCTGAATTCAGGCCAGAAATGAAACTAGTATGTATTGCTAGCAACACATTGGACATGAAGAATACTGCTCAGACAGAAATCCATGGAGCTGTTTCCAGGGAAAAGCTGGGCCATACCACGTATAGAGTGTGACTCATGAACATCTGTGGAAATTTCACACTTCCACAATTGCATTGTCAAAACAGCAAGACTTAGCTAGACCGTGTTCCCCCACAAATGTCCTAATACTGTAAATATAACAAATTATTTAGAAAATGGAGAACCTTGTTCTGTTTAATTCAGCCCCCACAAAGACTGTCACAGAACAGCAATCCAAAGGTGTTTTCAGCAAGTAGCAGGTCAGCAGAATTGTGTTTTTACTGTTATTTCACCTTTCAGGTGCATTGCAGTATTAAAATACTTTGCATACCTGTGGTCTAAGTATTAGTCAAGACAAAGCAATTGGACTGATGGAGTTTCCTTTAAAAGTTTTGCTGTTGAAAGATAAATTATCAGCCACACTTTTCATAGGAAAAGCTCTAAAAACAGATTTTAGGGGAGGATTTATTATATTGACCTCATTAAGAATTTTTGTCCAAGACTATAAATATCAAAGAATAGTATGAATAGTATAAAAAGCGTTAAAATCTTCATCCTCCAGGGTATATGCTTAATCGTGTGCTTAACTTGCCTATAACAGTAGCTTCACAGATTCACATCTTCATCATTAGCTATATATTTGTTTTGCTTAAATAAGAGCTAAATTCTGCATCTACCCTGGGATAGCCCAGTAAAAGAAACAGGAAATCAAAACCTAAAACTAAATCTGTCTTATTACGTGGGATTTTGCCATGAGAAATATCTGACCATATCTTGTGCTGGCAGGATATGTGTTGAGTCCCAAGAGAACAAGGTCTCCAAAGAAGAGACAAGTTTGTAGCCAAGCCTGATGAGCAAATAAGTTTAAAGAAAGAAGAAACTGGTATTAACTACAGTGATAGGTTGTTACTAGAAATAGAAGTAGCATCCTAGAGGACATCATTCTGGCACCTGCTTCCCTTCCTAAGTGAAAGATCATCTCTGTTCCTGTAGATGCCTGTTAGCTACTGTCATCCACTTACTCAGCCAAACTCCAGTCACACTAAGGCCAAGATGTGCAACATTATTTTGACCCTCTAAACTGACCAGTGAGACATCCCTGCTCATGGCAGGGGAGTTAGAACTAGATGATCTTAAGGTTCTTTCCAACCCAAACCATTCTATGATTCTATGACAATTTTTAATGATACTTCAGTGTCTGTTGCTGCTGATCGCAGTGATAACTTGGGATGTGCTGTGTTACTGAAAATCATACTGGTAGTGTATATTCTGATGGAAAATGCATTAGTTAAATTAGTTACACTGGGAGAGTGATGAGGTCTTCATATTTATCACAGTGATGTTCTTCTGTTAACTTTGGTGGTGCAAGCTCAAGCGCCAAATGCAAGGCTAC
Source organism: Micropsitta finschii (assembly GCA_034783455.1). Lineage (NCBI taxonomy): Eukaryota > Metazoa > Chordata > Aves > Psittaciformes > Psittacidae > Micropsitta > Micropsitta finschii. The sequence continues at coordinate 6,439 of JAVHNF010000883.1, read as the reverse complement.
AGATACCAACAGCAACAACAAAAGATCCTGGAACTAAAACCATTCTTTGCATAGAAAAAAGTCTGTGTAACCTCACTGTCCGCTGTGCCTCGACCTCCTCTTGTCTTCTCTGAACTTGTGTATCTCTGCAGTGTAACATCCTTCCTCCCCAAAGAAATATTTTGAAGTGCAAGGGGATTCTTCTGTATTTAAAAATGACAAAGCTCTTGGAGCTAAAGCACATTTAGAGTCATAGAAAATAAATAGTCAGAGCACATTCTTCCTACAAGGAGACTGTCAGACTACACAAGGCTGATATTTCTCCGTTTCTAGCACAGGGTAAATCCATATGTAACAACCTACTGATTCAGCTAGTTTTTATGAAAAGAATGTCCATTATCTGGCTGCTTTGTGGATGTGTCAGATTGTAAAACACTGCTGCTTTCAGGAAAACTCATTAACCTCTGGTGTACATTATGAGACAAGATAACTTTTAAAACAGTCCTCTTTTTTTTTCAAGTTTCTTTTTCAAAAAGACCAGAACCACAATGGTGATGCTGCCTCAAAAGGAGTTACATGCTCCTTCGTATTCTAGATTTTCTTCACTGCTTCAGTTCTCTCTCTATTCACCTGTGGTAGAACATGAATGAAAGTGAAGTTTGTCCTCTTTTTTTAAGAAAGTGAGACCATTAGTCTCATAAACCTAGTACCTCTCTACTGGATCTCACAGGACACAATGAAAGCAGAGTGCCCAGTCAAAAGCTCCTACTAAACATGCATTGCTATTAAACAGGATTTTACTTCCCTGCGCTATCAAAACTAGTATCGCAGCACTCAGGCCAACACAGTCCCTCCCAAGTACAATCTATGGTAGACCTGTCTTCTTTCATGCAAGTGAATGAAGCTGAAGTGACACAAAGTCCTCTGAGACAAACTTTTGTCTCTAGGCTTTTTTATGCTTCAGATTAAATTAGTCCTTTAAGAGAAACTTTCACAAAATCAAAACAGTAGGAGCAAACAAAGCAAATACATGCACTAATTTTACTTGAGTTTGCTTTTTTTCATTATGCTGGTACTTGGGAAGGATATATAAGTTCTTTCCTTCATAACTCAGCTTTCCAACTTGAACTTACAGGACCATATTTGAGACAGCATAACTGCTCACACTGCCTCAGTTTCCCACTCCCTGTGATCTGCATTACTGTATCACACAAATGCAAAAGCACTTATGGGAGGAGGCTGGAAAACACGTCTAGAAGAGAACAAAAGTAGGAGAAACAGGCGTGGAAGCATATGGTGTTCATTTTGTATCACCTGGAGCACCTACATAGGGTACACAACACAGGACACCTACTTATCATTCCTACTTTCACCCATACTTAGGTCAATACTTCAGAAGCTATGGACGAAAACTAATTTTAACTATTTTGAACTATGTTGCTCCAGTAGCTTTAGCAGCACAAAAGTTGACTTGTAGTCATGGAAGAGAGATAAAGACCTGTTCATATCCATGGGGACCCAGGCAACCACTGCCCCTTCTCTTCCTGGACCATGCCTTACTGTTGCCCAGCCACTGCATTTTGCTTTCTCCCCTCCCTTGAAACTCCACTGAGCCTCCTTGCCTTGGCTGGTGTCTGCTGAGCTGTGAGTGGGAACAGAGATTGACAGGAATAGTTAGCATTGATTGTTGCTATGAAGACGACATCATGAACAGCAATTCCAGGGAGGCCTTCCTACTACCTCAGCAGAGCAATGATTATTTACAGCCTGAGAGGAGGTGCCATCCTCCATATAGCTCAATACCCTCCTCAAGGGCAACAGATTATCCCTATCACTGGCTGCTCCAAGCCTGTGCACTGAACTATGGGAAGGACATAACTTGATTCTGGAGGGATCTAACTCATTTGAGCTACAGAAGAAGCATTTAATCATGCCTGAAGGATCAGGATAGGTGGACAGGGGATGGGGAAGATAGTTTTTCCCTGATGTGAACTACTCAGGTTTTTTAATACTGAGTATAATATATAATATCATACTCTTTTTCTCCCCCTCAATCTGATTTTTCTTTGCTTAACTCACCATTTGTCAAGGCAAAGCAATTGCTTGCAAAGTGCTCAGACATTGTACTTTCATTTCTCAGAAAAAGAAATCACACTTTGTTGCTGGTTAAAAGACTGAAGTAATGGTATTACCATCATGAGCTTGAAGAGGCTGAACCCTGGCTGGCCAGGGGACAGAGATGCTTGCCACCCTCTGAATGCAGAAACCAGAACCCAAAAACTGTCCTATTTAATTAGAATATTCCCCACAGTATCTTTTGAATATGTCTGGAAATATGATAAGTAGTTTCTGTATGCTCCATTCGTTTATAATGTCATCAGTTACAACTGATACAGTAGCCAGAATTTGTACAAATACATATCAGTCTGTAAATTGGCTGTAGATCTTTCCAAAGATTTTTTTTTTTCTGTCACCTGCCTACCAGTATTTCACCCTGTCAGCAGAACTATGTGAAGGCTCTTACCCAGGTAAGGAAAATGTACTTCCAACTGCACATGTGAAGCCTTCTCCCAGAATCTTTCTTCCTGAATGTAAGATTGTCAGTCAGCTCCAAGTGATTTAATTTCAGTTGTAACTAAACAATGTTTTCAAGTTTTCAGTCTTCTGACAGTCTCCTCACTCCTGCAAAGCCTTCATGATTAAATGGGGAGGTATGGGAGGTAATTTATAAAGATTTTTAAAATGCTAAAGGAAACATGCAATAGCGTAGTAGTAAGAGAAAAAAAATGTTTTATTTACTTCTATTCATAAAGGTAACAAAATTCTCTTGTACGTTCATTAAGGAAAAAGGTTATAAGGCTTTCAAAACTAGTTTTTCAAGGGGATATTTATAAGCTAATGTCTTTGTGTTGGGGCATAGGTCTAATTCTGAGACTGACAGAGCTGTAATCTGAGACCACATTAAAAGGAGGAAAATACATGTATATCTCGATATAACTCTTTAAAATTGGCTACTGTCAGAAACCAATGTCTGAACCTGCAGTTCCATTTCCATGGTTAGAGTCACAGAAGCCACTCTTCGAATGTCAAATTTTGAATAAAAACCAACAACCACTAAGAAACTGCATTCTCGTTAGAGTTTTAGCTTATGTCTACAGTAATAAAACACAAAGCAGCTCTTTGGATTCAAGGCTGGTACAGAAATGATTCTATGCAATGTTGTAGTCTCAAATAACACAGTTTTGAGGGCTGAAAGCCACTGAGAGGAGAGTATGCCCTGGTTCTGTTCTCTTTGATTTCAATAGAAGCAAAAACAGGTCCTCAATCTGTGTGTAATTCACATGATCTACTTAGCTAAACAATTAAGTCACAGCTCTGACATCTGATATTTATTTTAAGTTCTTTGAGCCAGATTCTCTTCTCTGAGCCAACTCCTTTTTTTATACTGGTGGCACAAAGGCTATAAGAACCATGGATTTTCCCAGCTGGAGATTCTGCCAACATTAGTAAGTCTTCACCTGTCTGGCAAAACCAGCCTTCATGTTATTTCCTCTTCCTTTGCACCCTCTGAACCTTCACTGTCTTCTTATGTGAAAGAGTAAGAGGCATGGCCATAGCCCTCATTACTATTCTTCAAGTATTTTTAGGCTGAATACTTGCCTCTTCAAATTAGAGCTATCTGGTTAATTTTCAATAATCCAGAGGCTATTGTAACTAATGTAAAAACATACTCTGCTCTGATGCTCCTTCTGTGGTTTTTCATGCTGCATTAAGAGGTACTCTGAAGACAGATTTACCTGAAAAAAAAACCCACACAGTTTGATTAAAGTATTTGTTGACTGTTGCCTGAGTAGGGAACTTTGTGGCTAATGGATGCTCCTTTTACATCATTTTAGGTGATGTACTTAGTGAAAAGATACTTAAATAAGACTAGTTTAATGGAGATAAAAAATTATCAAGATGTAGCTTATTGCTGCTCTTATTTGAGTTTACTTTAGGCAAAGAACCAGTGTTGAACTGATCTGCTGGGAAATGAGAATCTTCACTGAGGGAATGCCCCATTATATATGCTGTGGGAAGCCATGGAAAAATGCTAAGCCACTGCAAAGACAAGATCAATTACTCAAACTTCATCCACCTCTTTGAGTATCTTTATATTATCAAGGAATCAGTCAAGAATCTGACTCCAGTCTCAAGATAAATGCACTCATAATCTAATCCCTTATGCGTGTGTCCCTGTATCACTACCTAAAATCTGTAGCTCTCCAGAAGAGAAAGCTCAAGTATATGCTGATACATAGCACAGGCCCCAGCTCTTACCCAGCAGCATGAAGTGGCCTGAGTATCACAAACATATTTTCACATTACAGTGTAGACCCTGCCTTGGACTGCTGAAGAGGCATTCAGTTCAGAAACAACTAGAAGCAGGAAGCAAGCAGATCCACCAAATAGAGAAAAGTACAGGAGTTAAGTATGGAAAATGTGTTTAGTCTCAGGAAGAACTAAACTTTTGCTTGACCATCCCACTTATTTCATTGTATTCCCTTTAGCTGCACTACAGTTGTGCTCCACTTCTGGTCAGAATCCTATTCTAAGGTTTGAGCTTCAATGAACACTTCCTACCTACCCTATTTGACTTTCAGACATGGTCTGGGATATAATGGTCCAGCAAAATGGGCTCACAGCTTCATGTACCAAGATTTTTGGCCAAGTCAACTTGGGAGGTAAACAACATCAAAGAGAGTAACACTCAGAATGCAGCGGCCCCTGTGATTCAATACTTTCTAATCGTCCATTTTTCTATAATTCATTAAGACTTGAACAAAGAGGTTGAAACACTGGCTTCAGCCTAACACTAATGAAATTATAAGAAGGATATATTTAGAAGGTTGAATAGCTTGAACTCGGCTATAATGATGTTTATAAGTAATTCGTCAATAGCCGCTAAGAAAGCATATTTGTATTTGTTAATCCTTGCCTGTGGAGACCTTTATATTTTTTGGCAAAAGTACATTAAGAAGAATGGATTTCCTTTTTTTTTGCATCTCTGTAAATCCCTGTTTCCATCAGAAAATGCTGTGGGATCAAGAAATAAGCCAAATGTAGTGTATGTGATTACTCTTCTGCTATTACTATTACTGATCACTCTAGAAAACAGAACTGGGACAGTTGTAGATCTAGATTAACAGATTTGGACAAGTTTTACATTTGAAAAAGAAACTTAAGAAGGAATTTAGCAACTATACTTTGCCTTGTGAGCCTCTTGAACAGCACCACACACATACAGACAAGCGCTGTGTGCCTAATTCAACAGCACCCTTCTTTTCTCCTGTGAGAGATGTGAACATGGAACACACTGAAATACGTATATATTTTGAAAAGTAAAAGAAAAAAAATCTGATAACAATTATAGACCTGATGCATAATTTTATTCAAAAAAGCTCTTTTTTTTTTTTTTCCTAAGAGACTCTAGTAAACAGGTTAAACTACACCTAGAGCAATTCAAATGAGAAAATGTATGGCATTATGAAACCCTCAGTATTTTGCATACTAAGCTGTGAATATGTACTTCACTCTTTCCAGAAGGAAAGAGGTATTACAGTACTAATTGTTCATTAAACTATAAAAGAATAATTCACTGAAAATGATGAGACATATAGGTAAGACTGGTCAAATCATTCAAGACATTAATATACTGAAGCTATTTTTTCCTACTTTTTTTTTCTGTAACATAACAATTTTCTTTCATTCATTCATTCATTCATTCATTCATTCATCAGCTATTTGAAATCACTGAACTATGAAGACAGATATTTCATCTGAATCCAGAGACTCCAAATTATGCCTGGAAAGTTATTGGAGAGCTCTTGACTGAAGGCAAAACCATTCTTCGAATGAGACAGAGAGACTCCACATTGATAAATATTAAGAGGAAATTCACTTCTTGCAGTTCTGTAGCACTCTATGCAAGTATTTTGTTTTAGCTATCATGGCTGCTAATAAATGTAGATTCTATAATATTTGCATAAATTAAACACAAGAACAGCTGCAATACATCAAAAGCATGAACTAGTTGAATCATCTGAATGAAAGCTGATGACACGTGCTTAACTGCATACAAACCAAACTCGGTACTGACAAACACAGGCAAACTCTATCAGAGTGAAAGGAAATAGAACTGAGTTTGCCAGAGCTTAATTAGACCCTGCACTTTTTGAAATATGAATAGGCTCCAGGTTGACTGCTGTACAAATGGTAATGGCTAACTGTATATCACATTTCCTGTGCTTATTTTAGAAATGATTCTATTTCTTTATGAATTAGAACAGATTGAGAACTATCGTAATAGATTAATAATCCATGGTTTCTTTGTTATAAGCACTTTATTCTAAATTGCTGTCTTAAAGGTGTTCCTATCAAACATACGCCATGTTCATACTCAGGCTAAGGTCATTTTACC
>JAVHNF010000879.1:3223-20764 GCA_034783455.1 Micropsitta finschii | reverse complement strand
AAACATAGTGCTGCACCAGCTACTAAGAAGAAGAAAACTGACTGCTACTGCTGAACCCAAGACAGTTCATGTAAGAATGAGAGGCATATCACAATGTCTTTTTTTTTCTACCTAGGAATTGAAAATACAGTGACAGTTGGACTTGTGTATATTGCATGTCTCTTCAAGTGGAAGTTTTTACAGCAGTAATAATTACCTTTTCAAATGGAATAGAGGTGAAAGGAATTTTATAATGAAACAGATTTCTTCAGAAAATTCAAATCTATCAGAATCCGAACTCATTACAGAGCTGTGTCAGTGTACATAAAAACAACTGCTGGAGAAGCTTCTTGCCTCAGCTTAGATTTATGGAAAGAATGATGCTGAAGGACACACCATTAGGTGGCCTAAATAGAAGCTGATAACCTAAAAGTCTTGTGATGTGGTCTTTCTAGAGAGAGTTCGAGTTGGATGTGTAAAGAGGCTAGATCTAAAGGTTCTTATATTTTATAGAAGGCTAGCCACCATTCCCTCTTCTAAGGACAGTTTGTTGTAAGCTCACCAGTTCAACTTATTCAGCTATATTAAATGTAGAAGCTCTCAGAGAATAGAAAGACCCAGAAAATAACTCTGGAACAGAAGGAGAACAGATGTGGAAATCTGAAATATAGTTTTCTGATTTCCTTTCCCCATGAGAGACCTAACTATAGGGCTATTGCCCTCTCATATCCTCAGGATACGGTGTTGAATCCTGAGCAAAGGTTGATGGGATTAAGCAGGAGTGTTCTCTTTTGTTGAGAAGGTTTAAGTCATTTCATGGGAAAGAAAAGTTTCAGGGCTTTTTGATGCTTGAAGTATTTTTAAATTAATGTTGAGACATATCAGTACTCTTAAAAAAAAATCACTCAAGTAAAATGCTGATGCATCAGATTTAGTTAATGAGGGTGAAGTGCTACTTCAGCCATATATTACAATATGACACGTTAGCTGGGGGCACAGATGCCTTCCAAGGCTGAAAACAAGCAAAAGGTAGTGCAAGCTGAGAGCCATGTTCTGTCAGGGGTCTGTTACTGAAACTCTGTTCAAAAAGTACATCACTTTCCCCACACATAGTATTGATTTCTTTATTTTAAAAGCTGCTTAAAATAAAGCAGGCTCCTGCTGATATGAGCATTTTGAGGTAGTCTGGCTCTAATTTCTTGAACTAAAACCTTGCTTGTCCAGTTAACTATTTATATACACCGAGAATATGAAATTGGCGTTCTTTCATTTTAAAGGTTGCATGCTAAGTATATTAGAATGATTAAACTTCCTGAATGAAAAAGAAAATAAAAGGTTCCTCTGTGAGTTTGCCTGATTCCACCTTAAATGCAGTTATACTTTTTGCTCTCTCCCCTCCTCCAGCTCTTCCCATTGGAAAACTGTCCACATCCAGACTGATTTAATGAGTAGGCCCATTTATACCTGTCTGTGGACATGCCAATCTTTCTGTTCTCCCCTCCTCTTGATACCTTTGAATGTTTGGGATTCTAGTGAAAAATTCTCCAAGTTTACTATTTGAAAATAAATGCTCTGCAAGATAGGGAAGTTAATACCAATTTACTCTAGTGTAAGGAAGTTTAAAGGTACTGCTAATGTGCTTCCCCCATTTACTGCTGTGCTGATCTGAAGAGGTTAATTGTGATAGCAGCATGCTTCTGTCCCGCCCCACTTTTCCCATCTCACCACATGATCTGACTGTGCTTTTTCATTTATTTTATTTTTTTTTCTTTCTTTCTTAAGAATTCTTGACTTCTGGTCAGATTTTTATTTTCACCTTGCTAATTCATGTTTTTTGCAACCAGTTTCAGCAGATGTGTACATATTTACCACTGTTTTGATTCTGTCTCTCTTGTAACTCTTTTAAGCATTTCTCACAATGGCTCTCTTTGTCCTTTGAACTGGAAGCAGATAAACAGTTGATTAAAAACTGAAGTGGTGTTGAACTGAAGGTCATATTGCCTGCATGTCTCCAGGAGCAATACAGCTGCCAAAGCATAGGTTTAAGGTTGCATATTATATTCCTACAGTGGAATATACTAATCTCTGATTCAGTCTGTGGCCCAGGGAACAAACCTGGTCTCTCTGTGTGAAAAATGTGTGACCCGTTTTCTGAAAGCTCGAGCTCCACCAGTATGCCTTCTGATGATTGCTGCTGGTCTAGCTCACGTCCCTAGTTCTGAGTCCGCCAGCTTCTTACTACATGTCATTTGTTATAGGCCCTTACTTTGAGTACCTTACAGTACTTCCTTCCATCTTAAAGATTAGCAAGCATATCATTAGCTCATGCCATGAAGAAATATAATTAATATTTAATCTATTATATACCTGAATTGTAACACTGTGGTACCCACGAATGAAAATTTGTTACAAAAAGCCTTTCTTTGTGCCTACTGAGAGCTGGCTGGGAAGAGAGTGAGTTAAAATACAGACCTGACTGTGACTCTGTTCTACATGCTAGCATCTATAAGTGGTAAAAGGTCTATTGATTAGGTACCATCAGATCCTGCAGGCACTTTGCCTCGCCCATGTTCAAATGCTCTGCAGTTTTAAGAACCAGTGGAAAGTGCTGTGTAAGGATGTTTGGAAACAAGAATTCTTCTTGACATTATATTTAGTGCACTGGACTCAGACAGCTTTAAGCTTTCAATGTCCACCCAGAAATGAGTCCGAATATGTAAGACTGGGATCATTCATTGCAGAAAGATTATATATATATACTTTTTCTTTTCCCTCAAAAGAAGTGCTTAGTGGAGTCTAAGCAAGATGAAGTGGAAATTACAGATGTATTCAAAGCTTGATCACGGTAAGAGAATTAACTGGCTGTACTTAAAACTATATCTAGTAAAAATTTCTTCTGAAAAGAGTAAAGGAGGAAAAAGTTGGATGTGGGAATCCAGATTTGTGGATGCCTGTATTGTAATTATTAATAATAAAAGAAAATCTGTATTTTATTTGGATTATTCTGTTTCTTTTCTTGAATAGTACTTCAGCATCATAAAATTGGCTGCATATATCTTTTTTTCAAAATATTCTAATAACCATGCACCTTTATGGCATTATCAGATTTGGAAAAGGAGAAATGAGGTGGGTTAGTATGCTAACTGACAAAGAGCTAAAGACAAAAGGTAAAGAGGATTAGATTTTGGAAAGTAGCTTGAGTGAATAAGAATTAGGACATTCAAATGATTCATCTCTTTTAAAGAGCATGAAAGTGGAGACGGGGTTAATCTTTTCCCATTTCAAATGTAGTTTATGGACTATCAACTTGATGTCCAGACCTTCAGACTACCTTTATGTCATGTTGTTTTTTCATATTTTAAATTATGTTTATAAATTTGCATGTAATCTAGATGTAGCTGTTGTTAAATACCTTGTTTATGTGTTGAATGCATTTTGGTTGCAGTGCAAGCCCCTTGCAAGTTTAGGTTTACCTCTGTAAATTTTTATAACATTATCCTTCTCCGTGTTGAATAGTGAATGAAAAAATCCCAAAACAAAAAGACCGCACAAACAAAAACGTACTGTCTTTCATACACACGAACAATGCTCCCATGTGGGGTTAGGAGTCAGTTATGAAGTTGTGAGATGTCTTAATATGCAAGTGTTCATAGTTTATGTTCTGTAAATGCTATCAGCAGGAACATAGGTGCTTCATCTTTTATTATCTTCATAATGCATCCCAGCTGGACGGTAATTCTGAAGCATACATCCTAGTTCATGTAGGTTAATCATACTTCAAAAATTTGTTATTAAATGATTGTACTCTCTTTCAAGAACTGGCATGGGGAAATACTGCATCCACAGTTTAACTGTTTGGCTTCCTCATTCATGTTATGTCAATGTCATCTACAGTCTGTTGTTTTCTGGTGTATTGCCATGTAACCCTACATGTAATCTCAACTAACCCTCTGTAGAGCTTGCTCTTTTCTGTTTTCTCTGAAGTGTGATAGACTGTGCAAAAAAAGTTGTTCTGGATTTCCCTTGATGGCTTTTTCAAATCTTAATTTCCTCTGTGTTTTTGAGATTTGGATGGTACAGAAACAAGACTAACAACAAAATCCATCACTTCTTTCTTTACAGTATGCACAGGTATGACTCTTTCTTTTACTCCCACAGTACTGGAAATTCGACAGAAACAAGAAGCATCTTCTGACACACTGGAGTTAGACAAAGGGAAAGTACTAAGTAACTGAAAAAACTGCATTAATCAAACCTGTTTGCATGTTCAAATGCAGTAGCATATTAATGGGAAAAGGATAGGCTTTTGAGGAAACACAGAGTTCCAGGCTATGTAAAGGACATGATGTGATTTTGTATTAAGCTTTTTATCCATTTATTTTTACCTTTATTTAAGGTCTGTGTATATGCTTGGATTTTTGCCATGTTTTTCATGCTTGAAAGATCTCATGAGTTTCCTTTGACCCTGACTGATTGAGGCATCCTCTGTAAACCAAAGCTTTTTACATTATAACTAGCATTTGTCTGTTCTTAGCACATTGCTCTTAATAGAGTATTATCATTCTTATCACAACTTATTTTTAGGCAAATAAAACCTTACTCACATAGAATAGCGATTATCCCCCAAAAGTGTTAAATGATCTTGTTCTTTCCTTTGGATGTCTCTTCAATGCTTATTATCTGTGTAAGAAGATACTACTGAATGATAATACTGTATTTTTATCCTGTGACTTTTTCTCTTTCCCAGTTCTGTACTATAGTATTTGCACTACAGTATTTGCAGATTTCCAGATTGCTTACTAGATTACTCAGTAGTTTACTCATGGAGCTGCTGCAATTGATCTCTCTAGAGTTTACAGTATTATAAACATATAATCACAAGGTGTGCACGTTGATGCATACTAGGAGTCACAAGAATAACTACTTGAATTATGGTCCATTTCTGTTGCCTTACAGCATAAGTTTGCCCTGCTTTTCATCATACAACTTGAATGTCTCCTACTTTTAATAAGTGAATCAAACTTGAAGCTCTTGAGTAATAAGTGTATAATCTAGTTTAACCCAGAGGGTTTAGAATACTTTCCTCTGTTGGGCTGGTTTGTTGTGTGTTGTTTTTTTTGTTTTATTTTTAATTTTATTCTAAAAGCAAACCAATCTTTTTAGTCACCTGTCTATGAATATGGAAACATAAATGACAAAAATAGGGTGGGGGTGACAAAAAAATAAATCTGTTTAATTTATGCTGAAATAATTCTGTTTCCTTACTTTGCTTGTGCATTCAGTGTAAAAAGATTACACAGTGTGTGGACCAAAATGTTTTTCTCTAACTTATAAGCTAGTTGTATGTAATGAAGTATAGTCATAGAATCATAGAATCAACTAGGTTGCAAAAGACCTTTAAGATCATCAAGTCCAACCTGTTATTTCCCTAAGAAATAAAGGAAAGAGTTCCTTATGATCAAAAATGTTCTGACCTGTATTCCGGCATCTCATTGTGCTGTAGTTAACTAAAAGATTAGTTTTTCTGTTGTTAATAGAGATAATTCCAGACTGAAACATTAATGTTTTTTAATATACATTTATATTAAGTCTTTATCAGAAGATGAAGATCATAACAAGAAGTGTGCTTTGATATATATAGTGGATATTGAGCTATTTGTGTTGGAAACAAAATCTTTGATATTTTGGCTTGTCTTTCTATACAAACTTCTCAACTTTTTGGTTGTTTGTTGTTTCTCTTTTTGTTTGTTTTTGTTTGTTTTGTTTTGTTTTTTAAATAACCACAGCAAGACCAGCTTTATACTTGGGCTGCAGTTAGCCAACCCACACATTCATCAGATTACATTGAAGGAAGCTTTCCAAGGAGAATTCCACCTGTATGGCCCCCACCCAAACCTCCAGATGAAGAACAAAGAATCAGTATTACGGAAGAAGGTATAGTTCTTGGACACAGACAAGATATATACATATAGCATGGGGGGAGCTGCTGTCTTTTAGAATCCAAGATATAAGCTTTATATTTTAACTTCTAACAAATACCTGATTTTGAAGATATTGGATTAGCATCAGAAATAATGTTAGTTAGCATGAATCTAATAGAAAATATTCAGCAAAAATGGATGCTTTTCATTAACAACCAAGATGTGTACCTGCATCTGCTGACTAATGGATTTTACTAGGTGTTGTGACCTTTGCTCTTTTCCAGTTTACATTCCTTCAGATCCATGAAATATGGGTACTTTTCTTAAAAATATGGAAAACTTCAGGAGGCCACTGGTGGTATACTGAAAGTTGTTAGAGTGGTGTAAGGTATTCCTTTGTGGATTCAGCAGTCCCCTGCTGGCAGAGAGGTAGGAAAAGTGTATCTGAAAATAAAAATATTGAGGTCTTGTTTACAAAGTCAGTTGATCTTAAAATTTGTGAGCTTACTCTGCCAGCCAAATTTCAGAAATCTTCTTTATACATATAAAGATACTATTTAAGATGAGAATTAAAACAAAACCAACCAAACAAAAAACCCTCTTGCTGACAAAGAAATGTAGAAGAAAATTTTCAGCCTGTTTTCTGTCAGAAGTGTTGATGGGCAAATACGACAGGTTCTTGGAGGCTTAGCTTTCCTTTAGTTAGTATTCAATGGCTCTCAACACTTTTAGGCTGCATTCATTCCCATAATCTCCATGAAGAGCTGCAGGGTATTCTCAAATTTTCCATTTCCTACCACTCCTTTTTTTCATTGCTCAAATTTGAAAAATTGAGTCATAATTTCAGCAGATCTCTTTGTATTGCTTGTAGACTTTGGGTGGAGTTAAATCCAGATTTACTTCTCTTTGGAACTTTTCTACCACTTCCTCTGGAACACAAGCAAAATATTGCTTGGATGGACACCACTTATCATGGCTACACTTCACTTTTACTGGTGTAATTTATTCCAGTGTTCACAAGCAAAATAAGTGATGACAACAAAAATGCAATAGTGCTATATTATTCTGTTTGTGCTGTGGCTTTTACCAAAGCAGTTCTATTAGAGGTCAAAAAAACATTTCTGCATCTAGCTCAGTGATTAAATTCAGAGTGTGGAAAGGTGCAGTCTTGGATTGTTGGGCTTGTCTAGTTTTTGGCTAATAATCTACTATTTCATGCTGTATTCAGTTAAAGGGCTGTCATGTAGTAGTACAACTCATGGCCATGTATTCTTAGAGGACAGGTTGTGTTTCTCAGCTTGGAAGCTTGGATAATGGATGTGTGATCAGAGTATTCATGAACATGTTCTGCATGGGGAAAACAAAGGGTGAATATTTTATTATTTTACTTGAAGGCTTAGCCCAGCAAAGGATTGTGTAAGTCAGCAAGAGTTTTGTTGCTCTAAAATGTAACAGAACATGGATGACATAAAACAATTTGAATGTAAAGGTCTGTATTGTTTTAACTAATTTGAAGAGCATATCTACCAAAAGTATAATACTAAACATTTAATAATGTATTTATTTTATACATGGTGTGTTTCTATCCTGTGTTGTTCTATTTAGTATTATTCCTACATGGATGTAATGTGCACAGTACTTATCTGTTCCTTATCTCAGCCACTGGCCTCTCAAAACATGCAAAAATACTAAGAAAATAGAAGTAAAATAGAAAGCTATGTAATGTGATTATTTCTAAATGGAACATAAATAGTTCCAAAAATCTATCTACTTGAGGTGCTGACACTTAGAAATAGTATTGACATTTTTGTTTTTTGGTGTGAATTTGAAGTGCAGGGCATGGAGGGATAAGGAAAAATTATAACTGCTCTGAATGAAATTCAGGTAGATAAATAATTTAATTATTTTTTGGGGGTTGTTTGCATGCTTGCCACGTGGAAGAATCTGGAGGTGAGTTTCATGTGAAGCCTGAAGGATAAACATTTTCCCCAAGATTTTAAACTGAATTATTTTATGTATATGCACGTTTGAAAGGTGGAGGTGTCAAGCATATTTAAAGACTTTAAGTTACTCTGTGTAGAGCAGCTCTATTTCTCATCATATGTAATTATTGGTTTATGGTTTAAACAGATACAATATTAACATTAGAGACAACAGTTTGTGAACAAAAGCATCCATTTTAGACAAAATATTGATCTGGAAAGGAATATAGTGTTTTTTTTTCAGAGCAAGAGTATTCATTTTCGTTACACATATTCTTAGTATGAGGACAATACCAGGCCTCCAAGCTTTAAGTAAGGCAAGAGGAAATTCTGCAAGGTCTTAGGTTATTGTTCTTAAATTAGCAAAGTAGTTAATCATCTATTTAAGATAATGTTTATTAAACAGTTTTGCTGTGTGCTCTGTATCATGTGGAGCATTGCTGGATGTGAGGAAAGGGCTGTTTAGAGTGGTCAGGGGGTTTCGTGGAGTTTTGTTTTGGTTGTTTTGGGGGGCATTGGTTTTAAGGTTTTTGTTGTGGGCTTTTTGAGGGGTTTTTTGTTGTTTTTTTTTTTTTTTTTTGGTTGGTTGGTTTTATTTTAGATTGGCCATTTATTAGAAAACTGATGTTTGGAAATACCTAATAAGAATTTGGTTTCAAGTCAGCAGATGCTTATGCCAAACCCACTTTTCAATTCTAGATTCGGAAAACTTTTTGGACAAAATTAATCGATATCACCAAAAAATATCAATGCAAATGCCACCAATTTTCTATCTGAATACCAAAATCTGTTTCTGTTGCTTTTTTACAGTATTTGACTTTACCACTCTCACACTCCAGCACATTGCCTGATTCTAAGCACAAGAGGGTATTTGAAATTCAGTTGTTTTATTGTTTTGCTGATGGGGTTTTTCCACTTACCATCTAGGAAAAGACAACTTGCAGGCACTAGAGCCCAGTCATCCTGTCTCCCATGCGGCTGTCCTAACTGCCTGGGCAGAGACTCAAAGATTTTACAGTTTCTCCTGCAAAACAAAACAGTTTACACACTAAATCTGTGTGAAACACCCTGAAACCTAAGTTACATCTCTTTAACAAATTGGGTTTGTCCAGACATTTGTTTCCTTTTATGAAAAACGAAGAAAATAAAATATTTGTTTTGGGTTAAAGGGAAGGTTTCATTCATCATATTCATTCTATAACACTTTTCCCTTTTCCTTAATTCCTTTTGCACTTTTGTGTGTGTGGTTTGGTTTAGTTTTTTTGGTGGGTTTTTGTTTGTTTGTTTGTTTGTTTGTTTGGTGGGATTTGGTTTTTGGCTTTTTCTTTTATTTTTAGTGAAGAAAGATAAAACCCTGTTAGCTTCCTGCAAATAGATCATACTTGGTGAATTTTGGCAAACTCACATTATCTGCTCGTGTCATCGTGAACTCAGCTTATATTTAGAAAACTTCTTAGAACAAAACCTCTCTGAGGTCAAAATAAGCTAGACAATTCTATCAAATTGTTTAATATTGACAAATATATAGGAAAAATCTGTTCCTACTTTTCAAAGGACTTTTGAGTAAGGGAGGTAGTTTGTTCCTATTTGCGTAGTAGGAAACATTACTTTCTAAGTCGAGTGTGTACATGTCTCGTCTAGCACTAGAATATTAGCAAAGAATAAAACCTGGGCGAGGATCAAATTCACCTTAAAGTGTCTCTCAGCCATGCAGAAACTTGAAGTCATGTACAGGGAGGGCCCCTGGGGGGATCACCAATGTCCAAATCCTAATGAAGTTTTTCTAGCTTTGCAGATCAATTGAGGGAGGGTTAGCCAACAATGTTCTTTTCCAGATAATTTGTAAAAACAGTATTTCACACCTGCTTAGTTTAAAAATGTTAATACCTTTCCCTTCCTTCAGAAGAGACATTAATAGCTTTTACCAGAAAATCATCATTAACTGTTTCTGTGGGTTTTTTTTTCCCCGCTTGCAATGAGGAGTGAGTGTCGAATTCATTAGTAGCATCATGAATTTCCTTCAGTAAATGGACTTCTCTGAATGTCAGCCACAAAGCATGATTTAACCATACTAAAAACTTGTCAAAGCGAGACATAATGAGTTATTTCCTGTGATTGACAGCCTATCCTCACCCACTTTGACTGGGCAAAATTCTGTCAGATGAGACTCGAAGTGCTGTTTTAGTAAATAATTGAAAAAGTAAAAAAAGTTGAAGACTGTTAATTTGCAAGAGGTAGCCTTGCAGCATAACTGCCACAGGCAATGAAACTTCCCCCTTGGATGTCTCACTTCCCAGCATCTGGGATTGTCCGAAAACTGCGAGGAGGCCAAATGTCTAGGAATTCTGAATCCAGAGGGTTTGGACCACAACGGTTTCACTGTTCCTATAAACGGTCAACAGATTTGCCTGCTGTGTAATGATGCCCTTGAAAGATATAAGAAGGATGCCAGATGCATGTGTTTTCTGGGCAGGTATAAGAAAAATCTTTCTGTTCTTGGCCTGTGTAGAGAAAGTTAGGCTAGGACCAGTTAAAGTGGCATCATTAGCAGTAGCTGCTAAGCTGATTACAGATCTTTGTGTAGCTGCTGGCATGGCTCTTTTTTTCTCTCCCTCATTTTCCCAGCACTCCACTGTCCCTCTCGCGCCCGGGGGCCCCCCCCCCCCCCCCCCCCGGTTATTTCCTATCAGGCAAGGAAACAGTCATGGAGATGTTCTTTAAGGTCAGAAAAGAAATCTGTTGAAAGGCTAGAACAGAAACCAGAGCTTTTAATTCAAGTGCTTATTATTTTTAATATTTAATATAGTTTTAATGTATTTAAAAAAATTAAAAATATTTAATATTAATTAAATCTGTGCTTTAACTGCAAGACTCTTTCTCATAAATACATGAAAAATAAATCTTTGTTATTCGCTGCAATGGCTTACCGAAAGACTTTTGAGGGTCCTGAATGTGTGTTGGGTTGCTACATGCTTATGTCATTTCCAGCATAACCAAACCAGCAGCCTGCCAAAATACAGCACTGTAGAAACAATGCAGGAATGTACAGTACTTGTCTCTCACTGAAATAAATATTAGCATAATCAAGGTTTTGATGTAATTTTGTTTGTGCTCAGGTTTAGTTTAAATTGAAATGTTTTTATGAAAACAGAGATCTCAAGGCCTAGTGTTTGTAGAATAATTGTTATCCAGGGTTTAAAATAAGATGGGGAATCTAGTTGTGGGGGAGAGGAGATTTCTTATGTTTAGATGCTCATTTTCCAGGTAAAATGTGCAGATGAAACCTCTTAGATCCACTGCCATTATATTTTTTATTGTCACAGCTGAAGATCTATAGTTCTCTTTAAAACCATTATTCTAGGACAGATAATTTTGTTTCTTCATTTAAAGATAGTCATTAAGTCAAAGAATGCAAAGATATTCATTAGGAGACTTATCAGTTATTCCAAAGTAGAAAATAATGGAATAAGATAAACTAGAATGAAGTACTGCTGTTTCATATTCCAATGTAAATGAGTAACGTGTTCAAATTTCCAAAAGTCACATTAATGCTGGTACTTTGTCCAAAAGAGAGGGTGTAGAATTTAGTACAAAGGTGAAGAATCGGTTTTGTATCCTTAGTTTGAATGTTCCCAGTTCTGGGAAGCATTGACTTAGACAATGAGTTCATTGTCCTAAACTATTAGCCTTTGTAAGGCTGGGATGTTGTAGACAGCAAATAATCAAGCTAGGATGAAATTGAGATTTCTCAAAATCTGCTTGCCTGTTTTGTTCAAGCATGCTTTTTAAAATATGAGTTTAGGTCTGTATCAGTATCTGTCTCATTATGGGCATTTCAAATATTGATTGCAGGGCAGAGGAGGGCCATTGGCACATATGAAAAAGGCAACTCTGCTCATGAGTTCTTTTGGCCCTTTGTGAACAGACACAGTCCACAGACCTTAAGGACAGAAATACTTCTTAATGAGATTGGATGGGAAGAACAATCATGAGAACCTTCCCCTGACCTGTGGAATGTGCATGATAGAGGCATAAATAACTGTTTTTCTTTGAATCAGAAATTTTGACAATTAAAATGGACTTTATTTCAAATTTAAGATGATAGCATTTAATGTTGAGTCATTATATATACATTGTAAATTGAGATCAGATATGACTTTATGCATATGACCTGTTGGGTTAATTTTAGATTGATAATTTGGGCAATTAACGTTATTTTTTAACTCTACACAGTATTCATGAAATTCTTAATGTGTATTTTGAAAGATGAATAATTTATATAGATATATAAAACTTTTAAAATCTGTATCTTCTTTTCAAATTCAGAATTGAAATCTGCTGTCCTAGAAACTGAGAAACAGTGCGTAGATGGTGTTCAGCTGGTACAGGTAAGATTCTAACAGAACTGTTTTATCTATCATTTTGTAAAAAGACCAGGAAAGCAGTACTTCAGACATTTTTGCAATAATTTTGTGTACTGAATGTTCTGAGTACATATATTCTGAAGAGTGGTTTTGATTCTAAATTTTTATTTCAGAAGACATATGCTCCGTAATGTATCTAGGTACAGAGATTCAAGGTTCCTGCTACCTAAGGTGATTCTTATTAGATGTTATTTCTCACTCAGAAGTAAGTTAACACTTGGTTGTGGAAGTCTGACAGCATTACTAAGGAATGGTTGTAGAAGAACTGGTTATATCAACTGATCTTCAACAGTTCATGTGGAATAATAGCTACAGAATTTTTTTTCTCTTTCTCCACTGAAGCCTATAGCAATGGTAGTAAGAGAACAGATTTGCAGGGCTTGACTTCAAAAGGTGATAATGTGTACTGGGACAGTGGAGATCTAGTCTGGGTTGGATTCGTTCAGCATAAACACAGCGCTTTTTTCACCATTTGTATTATATTCCTCATAAATGCAGTGTAGTTTGATGGAGCTGGGGAACTTCACATTATGTTTCTTCAAAAGACTAGCTTATTTTCTGTGAAAGCTCTCCAATCACAGGTACCAAATTTATCTTGTGAAAGAGAAAGAATATTCAGTTTTTTCTGGAAGTCATGAAAAGGAAGGCAAAGTCCTGCTTTCCTTAAATCTTGGTTTGCAGCAAGGAATGCCCCAAAGCTCTTAATATTTCTTTTTTTTTTCTTTTTTTCTTTGTTTTTTCTTTTTTTAAATTATCTTTCTTTTTCTTTATTCTTTTTGGTGCAGTTTGGTTTTTGTGGCTTTGCTTTATTTCTTTTTTGTTTTTTTTTGCTTTTTGGTTTTGGGTTTTTTTTTTAATGAGTGGATGGTTCTAGCATAACTGCATTGAGCAGCGCCTGTGAAAATGATCAGTGATTTGCTTTTAAGGTAAAAAATAAGGAATGCCTGGCGAAATGCATGCTACTGATCTTTAGACTCACAAATTTAATGCAGGTTCAATCAAGTATTTCATAAGGATGAGTGGGGAGAATATGTTTATTACCTTTATAGCTCTTTTCTTGCCAAACAGCATCAAGGGAGTTCTCGCCAGGTACCTGAACTCTTTACCACCATAATTAAGAACATCTGTAAACTAGATGCCATGAGTTAAAATATAGCAGAATTATTCTACATTGCAATATCTGAAGTTTAAACTAAAATAGATTTGTCCCATGCTATTTCTATATTTCAGTTACCCAGGTTTCAGTAGCAATGCTTTTTAGTATTTCTTGTGAAAATGAACTATTTCCTGTACTTCCAGAAAGGTATTGCATATAAGGACTATATTTAATCTGTCTCTAGGATTTTATTTCATTGCAAGAAATAATCTATATAGATTTTTTTAAAAAAAAAATAATTAGAAATATAATGAATGGAAAAAGTTTCATGAATACCGAGGTACTTTACCTGAGGAAAACCTGATTCTTTTGCTATGAGAATGAAGTTTAACCAGCAGTACTAGTGCACTCTTTGGTAGCATGAGCAAACTTTTACTTCAGGTTGTGGGTTTTTTGTTATTTTTAAAATTAGTGTATTACGTTATCCAATTATGGAATTACATTTGCTACTGTTGTTAAAGATCACCATTCCTCTTGCTCAGTGTTAATCTCTTATCACAGTAATATGAACTTCCTCCACTCTGTGCTACTTTTTATCAGTGAAGAACAGAACTATTTTGAATGCATGATGACCTCACTTGCCGAAAATAATCTCAAATTTTTGCTATGTCATCAGCATTCTGGTCTATTTTAAAAGTCAGAGTGGAAGTTACTTCATTTAAGGAACTGTATGTGGGTGAATATTTTCATGTATTCAAATTATTTCTGTATAGTCCCAAACAGTTGAGTGTATCCTAGCTACCCATCTATATCAATCCTTACAATCTGCCAATTAAACACATAGAAGGTAGAAGGGTCACACTAACTTTTTGCATCGTGTTTGTAGATTAATCATTTACTGCAATCAGGTCATTCTTGGTGCTATTTGTACTTCAAAAAAAGTGATGAAATACTATGAAATATTTCTATTAGACATCTAGCCTCTTTTATTCTTTGTCTATTTTGTCCATAGCTTTTCTTTCTGAAGAAAGCAAGCATTAGCTGAAGTTAGCCAAGTAGGTAATTTTTCTTTTCTTCTGATACATGACAAAGAAGAGAGCCCTAGCATATAATTTGAAACTGATCAACTCTACTTACAGACATCTTCCTTCTTTTTTCCCCAGGAAAAGACATTTTCCACATGTTATTAAAATAATTGGAGATGGTCAATATTGACATAGAAACAAATGTAAATGTTACATGTTATTGACTAAAAGAGAATAATTCTAAATTAAAAGTAGAAGTAACACACTTACTTAGAAGGTTGGATTCTACATTTTCTTGTCACTGGAAGAGGCTTTTCTTATCCTCTTTGTTTTCTTACCTTTACAGCGTTAGACATAACCTTCCTATTTTGCAGCATGATTTCCTAAAGTTTTTAAGACAGTTTTTTTGAGTCCAAGATAGCTGATTTTTTTTTTTTTTTAATAATAATGTAAAGAAAAAATAAATAAATGAGGCATTGGGGGATGTGCTTGTTTTTAGTGCAGGAAGGAAACATAATAAAAAATGGCAGCCATTTCAAGTCCTGATTTTGAAGTCCCAAAGAGGAGCAGCAATGTCTGCCTAGTCTTCCCAGTATGAACAGAGAAAGCTCTGTTAGACCTAGCTCCTTTGGTGAAGGAAGAAGAGGAAAACTGAATGTTCTAATTTAGAAACTCCAGCTTCAAACCTGATATTTAGATTTGACAGCAATACTTCTGTGCAAGAGCCAATTACCTTTTGTTTCACACCCCTGATCTTTTTTGCTACCCTTGTAATTTTCCCTACAGTTTAACTCAATTTTCAGGTTTGCTCGATTTTGTTTACATGGTAGATAAAACCAGACTCTTAGCAGAAAGAAGGAGAATTAAAAAAAAAGAACAAAAACCCCAACCTATAATTGAAAACGAATACATGAAAGCTAGGCTTTGGTTAGTAGTGCGACATCACAGAACTGAAAACCTAAAGTCATTTGGAAGTCACTTCTATTCTTTGTTTTCTTGAAATTTCTTCCTTTTTTCTTTCTTTCTTTCTTTTTTTTTTTCTTTTTTTTTTTTTTGTAACAGTTTATGAAATGTGTCTATTCTGGGTATCACACAGATTTAAAAAGAAAGCCCTTATTACATTTATTTGAAGGTCGGTATCCGGATACAATGAATTCTTCATGCCATTGAGTAAGTCTAGTCTCTAATCCTGTTTCAGGAGATGAAGTTTTGCCAGACTGCTCCAATTTCTAGCAGTTTGGTTATGAGATAGTTTACACTGAGTATTTAACCTATATTTACTGCGGAAAAGCTTGCCATCAAAAAATACTTATGTCTGGATCATTTCCTGGTCTGATGTTCTCTTTGGTTTGGTTTACCCCGTTTAGACCAACAAATAAACCCTCAACAAAAATTATATTGTTTCTTTGAACGCCATGTACTTCAACTGGTAGTAACAGCCAGACCAAATTTAGGCACTTCCCAGGCAATGAAGTCAGATTTCTACTGCATGTTCTATTGGTGCATTTTCCAACAATTTCATAGGGAAATGATGCTACCCTTAAAAACCTTAAATTACAGGACAAGTTTTGCCATGTTGAATATATTTTCCATTTTGAAAACATTATAAATCTGAATCTTGGAATGTCTCCAAAGTATTCTCAACTACCGCACTTTGCTGGTAATCCCTCAGCCTTTCAGACTTTTGAAATGTTCTGATTTTGACTCTTAGCGATACAAGGAAAAAGGTGGCAAAATCCTGTAAGATAAATACATAATGAGTCTATTTAGAAAAAATAAAACATTAGTGAGATTGGGATTTGCTTTTCATTATTATAAAATATCATAGCTAGACTTCGTATAGGAAACAGGCACACTGCTCAAAACTTCAGTGAGATTTCAGAAAGGTGATTCTTTACAGCTGAAGGAGAAGGAAGGTAAATGTAACATTTTTCTGAAATGTGAAATAATTCTACTGCACATACAAAAAGAATAATATAAAAAAGGGAGATTTTTAAAACCTATTTTATTTTGGTATTACATAGCTTTCATCAAGGTAAGGTAAACTCTAGATGAGACTGATTAACAATTGTGTTCAACTGAAGTTGATGGAAAATAGGGAACTCTTCCTTTATGCACTCTCAAACCATTCTGTGGCTGTGGCTCTTTTTACACTACTTCTTTCTATGTATTCTTCCTTGAGATATGCATTTAGAAGGAGCTAGTGATTCTGGGAACCTGGATCACTCTTCCAGCCCTTCATTACTTGAGTTACCTTCTGTAAGGGGGAAGAGAAGACTTGGAGAGCCAGTGAACAGTTCTAAAATAATTCTTTTCCTACAAAACTGTATTCAGTTACCTCACTGAGGAAAGAAAGGAGTATAAAAAAGGCAAACTTCTTTTCTGGAAGTTTTCTAAATTAATCAAATGATAGTGAAGTCTGTACTTATTGCATTTTTCAAAGTAAATAGCTAACTGATAGCTAACTGATGATCTCTCTGACAAATAGAACTGGATACATTGTTTTAAGGAACTTCCTGCAGCGTCATCAGAAATCTCAAAAAACACAAAGCTAAAAAACAGAGAGGTATAAATCTGCATATGTATCTTGCATAAATAAAGCCAGACTTGCAATCTGTGCAGGAGATCATGTTCTAATTGTATGTCTAATATGAGATATTAGAATTGAGGTATCTGAAAGTGGGTGAATGTCAGGAAGCACATGTAGGCATAGTGTTTTCTTGTTAGCCTTGAGAATAAATTATACTTTATTAAAAAAGAACAGAAAGGAAACAAAATTTGTGTGAAACAAGAGATGATCGAAACCTGGCAGAATACTGTACTGCTGGGGTCATATGAACTGCTGAAGTGCAGACTGCTTAAGAAATAAAGATGAATCTAACTTTTGTCAAACTTCACTCCAGGCCATGATAACTTAAAATCAAGTATGCTCAATTTTTTTTATGTTCTTATTCATGAAATATAGTTTTTACACAGGAGTTTCCAACTTTATTGATAGAAATCTGTCCTCTATTCTTAATATTAAAACTTTTCAACTTAAATATAATGCAATTTTTAGGTTGTTTTTTTTTTTTTTTTTTTTGGGGGGGGGGGTGTTTTTAGAAAGCCAAAAAA
>JAVHNF010000866.1:0-13353 GCA_034783455.1 Micropsitta finschii | reverse complement strand
GTTGTCGAGCGTGCTGCGTTGCGGAGGCTCCGCTCCCGTCCCGTTCCCACCTCCCGTTGCTCGCAGCTCACCCGATGTTCTTCACTCCACACCAAGGTGCATTTAGGTTCAGGTGAGAAAAAAGAAAATGATAAGAGTATGCAATCATTTGATAATGTCATGAGGCAGTTCAACCAACTACTTCCATGGACACGTTCTGGCAACCTCTTTCTAGCAGTGACTTCCACTTCAAAATGGAACTGCAGAGATTTGGGCAGTTTAATTTCTCCACAATCTTTGGATTTGGTTTTGATTTTACAGTTTACAAAATCAGCAGCAATGGTACATGACACTGATTTCCTCTGACATGATAAGGACAGGTCCATACACTGCATGTGTTCCACAAACTTCCTATATAAGAGGTCTGTACTGCAGTAAGGATTCAGGCAGTTTGTGGTTTTCCTTTCTCAGCTACAGAAAACAAACACTATTTATAACTGCCAGTTACTGGTAACTGAAATGGACATGCCATAAAAGCCTCAAACACATCCCTAGTCAGTCAACTGAAATCACTGCTCATGAGGCCCAGAGGGGAATTCAAGTGTTCCTCCACCTTATCCCATTAAAAAGCAGTTGTTTCACATGCCATTACTGCTACCTGTAGTGAGCTCGTAGCCACTGCCCTGTGCCTGGCACATCTCCAGCAAGCCAAATTTTCAGCTATCCAAGCAGGATTCTGGTCCCTGGGTTCATTAAAAACTCTGGGCTTGACGATTTATGCTTTTCATCTTCCCCTGCAATGTCAGAACTGACACAGCAGCTCCTTCCTTCCAGCAGAAGGTTGAAAAGGAGTATTTCTGGAGCCTGTAAACTGCCTTAACAAGTAGAGAACCAGCCAATCCTGCTTCTGCTCCAAACTCCTTGGGTCTGGATTCTGCTTTACCATTGCTATACAAGCAAATCTCATTACCCAGCAGTGCTTAAGTCACAAACTGACCAAGATACAAAATCTTACCCGTCTCTATCATTAACCGCTCACTTGGAATTGATTTCAGTGTTTCCAGGTTGGCTTCTGTTTTCAGAGAACTAGGAAAGCAGAGTTTGGTTAATAAAATCAAACATAAAAAGTGTGCAAAAGTCATTTGCCTGTTGCAATGTTTTGCAGCAAAGGCAGCTCCCTAAATAATTCTGTTACTGAATAAAATCTGATTTAAAGCTCTTCCTGTAAACTGAAACTTCCGAGGAAAAGGCAGATTTGGAGAGCTACGGACTGGGTGAAGCCGTCCCACCGGTACTTGGCACACACTTTCGGCCAGCTGAGTGCTGAGAATGCAATGTTCAGGTTACAGCTGCATTACTCCCAGGTTTGACATGGCAGCTTCAAATGACGCCGTTTTCTAAACACCTCTCCGAAGGACTATTTCCAGGTTCGGCAACCTTATTTATTTACAAACAAGGATTGACCCGAGGGCAGCAGAAGGGACCCATGACTAGATTAACTCGCTGAGCTGAGAGCTTTTTATGGCTAACAGACTAATGAGTGGGATTCTAAATCTGTCAGATGATTAAAAGTCCAGCCAGCTCTGAAACCCTGACCTCATTGTTTAAAAGAAAGCAATGAGTTCACTGCTGCTGACATTTCAAAATGGTTTTATTTCTTGTGAAGAACTTACCAGCCATTTATTCCAATATAAAGATCCAAATCTATGATAGCTGCTGCTTCTTCCTTTGTGCCATCAAAGGAATGTACCTGGAACGGATATATACAGATGCACACATATATACAATGTTTGTACTTCATTTAAAACTCCAATCATTTAAAAGTACATGTTAGTTTTTATTTGTGTCATAAATACCTTTGATAGTATGTATGACACATAACACAAAGATGGGACATGGCTCAGCTGATTCTGAACTAGGGCAAAAGTCAGGCTGAAGACACTTCCAACACTCCAGCAGCAGTGGCTACCAGGGTTTGTTAGTGATAAATAGGTGTAGAAAGGGCCTGTCCAGTGTAACCACTACTGGCCCAGAGCTTGCTCGTAGCTGGGAGACAATGCACAGAAAGTAGCTCTGCGCACACTGAATGTTTACAGTCTTCGCTACAGGGCACTGTCAGGGACACGGTAAGAGCAGCGTAACATTCTCCCCAGATTTGAGGCCACTGGAACTAAAGACACTGTGTATTGGGGCATCCCAGGCACTGCAGAGCCAAGCGGCCGGTCACAAGGCACAAACAGCGTTAACACAGCTGGGAACCGTAGCTTCGTAGCCTGAGTATAGACACTGTCAGCTCCCCCAGGCTGCCAAGGGGCAGTTCAGAGGCTCCTCCTCTTCACTTCTCCACTCCCACAGGATTTGCAGGAGAAAAGGAAGGACAGACTGCGCAGTGTTACCCAAAAGGATACACAGTACTTAGCTAGGGATGGAAGTGGTTTGTGGTGATAAAGGGGAAACCTGAGATGCTGCTGTGGGAGGCATAATGGCAGTAGATTAGATATAATAATCGAAGCATTTACTGCTTTTGGAAAACGCTGCCACAATGGAAACATGAAAGAACATTGCTGGCCTTTCCTAACCACTTCATCCAAAGTTTTTCCTGTTATGCTTTTGAATTGAAACACACAATCTGAATATCTAAAGACATAAAGTAATCAAAAGTTACATCTGGATCCAATTTGAAAACGATGTCTAATGTCAAAAGCAAATGTTTGAGGTTATGGCTTCCACAGGGAACATGCAACTGAACTATCTGCGGTCTGAATGCACTGCAATTACAGACACTGAGGAGTTGGGACAAGGCCAGTGTCAATTATAAGGCGCTTAAACTGTCCTTCTGACAGGCCAAGAAAAACTGCTGGTGTCAGCTGCAGGGCTTTTTCTCAGCCTATCTTCTTACCTTGCAGAAAGAGCTGTTGAATAAGCCATGACAATACTAGAAGGGACTAGAATAATAACAACTTAAACCATGCAACAGGAAGCCTGCCCAGGTTCCATGACAAACAAGAATCTGCATATTAAGCAACAATATTCACACACATGCATGTAAAGATGGATGCTATGCTGAAGTCCATACTTACCACCCCTCCTACAAATCTATCTCTGTTTCTTCTCATTATGTCTATGAAATGAAATAAATACAAATGTAAGACAGCTTTAACACAGAAAAGGGTGAACGATTCAGGTTTCCCACCTCTTCATATTCAGAATTTTCTCTGAATATGAAATTCTCAAGGAAAACTCACCTAAGAATTCAGTGTGTGAGTTTCTACAGTGGAGGAACATGGGCAGTTGTGTCTGTTCTGACAGGTCAAACTGCTTTTCAAAATACCTGTAAAATAAAAATCACCTTTAAGCAGCAATTCGGTGTACAAGCAAATAACAACAGTGGAAGAGTTTTCTCTAGCTTCTGTCCTCCAGAACTAAAGACAGAATGAATGGATTTGCCATGTGAAAGCTCTAGTTTGTGCAGGGACTTGAAAGGAACTCTTTCTCATGGTGCAGTCACAGAACTGCTGGAAGGCAGCTAAGGTGGCTGAGAGCATCAGTACTGAAGGATGCATATATACATGTGCTGAGCATGTACTTTTGTAGTTTGGGTGCTGGAGTTTGGGGTTTTTTATTTTTAATGAACAAGGAACTGACCTTTCCACAAAGTTTGCAAATGTCAGGAATGGGAGAGCGTGGATCACACAGAGAACAGTATTTCAAGAAGCATTTGTAAATGGGGTGAGGGTGAGTGAGGGAGAACCACACAGACTACTATAGCCTCAGACAGCCCACACTGCATTGGAGGCTGGCTAGGCTGTACAGTAGCAGTCAACAGTTTCTGTCTGCCCTTCCATGGGGACAAACAGATGAAGTCTGTGCTCTCTTGGGGTAAAACAAATACCAGTATTAGCCATCTTACTTCTGCCCCATTCTGCCTGTCTTCACTCTTGCAGTCTTCCTGTTTTCCCTCCTCTCTGTGTCTGCATCCTTTCCATTCCATTTTATCTCTCTCCTACTTTCTATTCCTAGTATTCTCTTTGAAGGAACAGTAGCAGTGAGGCAGCCATCCTATGAGGAGACATTAAAATGTGGGCAGAGGGAAGGTAATTTGGTGGGCAGCTTCCCCAGGCAGTTTCCAAAGGAAGCCAGTTAGCACTGAACCCATCACTTGTCATTTGCAGGTCGCTCTGCTTCAAGCACATTATCATTGACAGAACCTGTCTGCCCCGGTATGCAAATTACCAACGCTCAGAAACACAGCAGAGGAACCTGTGTGTGGCAGAAGACCACAGTGCACAGGTGACTCAATCCATACTTAATATAAGAGATGACATTATGTGGGCAGAACAACACTGACTGTCCCAGCAGGCCAGGACACTACGCACCTATGGGAATTTTTGAGGTGCTGCTGCTAAAAGCAGTCCAGGACACTGGGATCAGACACACTTCACTAGCAAACTCAAGCATCTACAACACTGCTGTTTACAATTCACATGTCATTCAGGAGAGTGGCAGCAATACATCATTTGATTCACATCTTCCTGAAGGAAAAGGACAATGTGCTTTGTTCTGTGGAAATTCCATTAGTTTGTGTACTGCAGGTTCCAGTTTCTCTGCTATAAGTTACCTGCCCTGTTGATCAGTGCAGATCTTTGTGATAAAACAGGTGGAACAAATTGGCTGTAACCTTCAAAACTGACATGAGAATTCAGAAGAATAATTTACACCTACTTTGAATCTTCTTTGTCTAGACACTGTGCTTAGTTCAGCTTCTTTGACTAAATATAAATGTAATTTGTAGCCCTTGACTGCTCTTGCAGTTAAATAGCTACAATTGCCTGATTATTGGTGGGGTTTTCAAACAGAAGAGATTGTTCATATGGAAACTAGGTTTTAGAAACCGAGTTGCAAATAAAACCCCCACGTAACCTATTGGCCAAAGGGCAGTGGTCTTGAAAGTACAGTTTAGTGCCCCTACAAATGCAAAGGCAACTCAGGCTTCTTTCATTCCTAGCAAAAATGAAACTAAAGAGAAAGACAGAAGGAGGAACCCAAGACAAACCCTGTAAAAGCATGAAAACCCCAGACATAGGGTGATCAGAATGGTAACAGTAACAAAACAAACCAAAGAAACTGCTTACAAAAGTAACTAAAAGAAACTTAAAAACTAAACCTTAGTAGTTCCATTGCTAAGGAACAACCTTTTCTCTTTGGATGAGCACAGTGTCATTAAGTGTCTGCTGGTTCTGAACTGGTTCTCAGTAAAGAAGTTTGAAACATTTCTGTATGGCTGTTTGCAGGTTTAGTGTTGACAATCAAGTTCAAATGGTGTGGTATTTTCAGATTTGGGATCAAGGCACTGAAGGAGCTGAAGCAAATTGGCCTTGCTGAGGTAGATCTCCACACAAACCATCCTGGATTCATGGATGAAGAACAGTGCATGTGATGTTGCTCACCCCCTCCAATTTGCTTAAGAAAACTACTATTTCTGTGCTGCTATGCCCCACAAAGCCCTCCTGGGAGTACAGCAGATGTGAAACTTCTCTATACTTACCAGTCCATTTATAATGTGACCTTCACCTTAACATAAAGGCAGTAACTTCCTCTACCTACCATTCGAATCACTATTGTTTGTTGGAAAAGTTACGAGAATGGAGAAGAATTCTGAGAAAGAAAAGTTCTTTGGGCTGTTTCATCAAGGAATTTCATCTTTATTTGCTTCTTATCTTTATTAATTTTAAATCCAAGGAAAAAAATCTTCACAGGTGAAAATTATCAGAAGAAAATACAGAGTAACTAGAAAATAATGATTAACCATCAAACAGATGTCCCGGATTCAGCATTGGGGCCATACCCGGATACCACTCACAGGGAAACTGCCATACCTCTCTCCTAGATAGCTGCTTGCTGCCTACTCTAGCAACTCCTACACCTGAACAATAGACCAGCTGGAAACAGTGAACTGCCTCCACGCACTGCATACTTCACCTTCCTTATTTTAGCCGATTTATCAAGCCTACATTGAATCTCAATTTGAAGAGCTCACCATGAGTCATGAAAGCCAAATTGCCTCCAACTCCACAGCATTCAACTAGCAGAAATAAAACCAACCCCAAACCTTGACCATGTTTCACACACACATGGAGAGTGAAGAGCAGGGGAAGCTGTCCACTTAGAAAAGAGGAAATTCACAAACAAGTATTTGCAAGCATCTGGCCTCATATTTTTTCACTCCCTCATATTTCTTGCTTTCTGAGTTTTTTCAGTCATCACTTCCTTCCAGCTGCAATGTCCAACAAGGGCTCTCAATAAGATCTCTTAGAAACTAGATTCATTGATTTCATATGATTTACTGAAATAGCTCAGGTAAAGACTTTCTGTCATTATCAATCTTAATTAGAAAGGACTCACCTACCCCTTTACAAGTGACTTGTGTTCTACCCTATCACCTCTTTCCTGACAACCCAATTCCAGTGCACCTGATCTGAAGTTTTCCACTACAGGTCTTCAGCTGCAGTCCCTTGGATAACGAAAATCAGATCTTAATTTTTCTTTCCATAACATCAAGGAAGTAAGGATCTTATAATACAATACTCCACCACAGTTTCAGTTTGCCACAGAAAAGAAACAGGTTACGCTCCAAGATGTGCTTTGCTGAACTTTGAGTACACTGATTTCTGCCAG
The DNA here is from genome assembly GCA_034783455.1 of Micropsitta finschii. Classification (NCBI taxonomy): domain Eukaryota; kingdom Metazoa; phylum Chordata; class Aves; order Psittaciformes; family Psittacidae; genus Micropsitta; species Micropsitta finschii. Next base: position 6,699 of record JAVHNF010000866.1, on the reverse strand, counting down.
GAAAAGTAGTTCTGGCCACTTTGCTGGATATTTTACTGTACAACTGTAACGTTATGAAGAAATTAACTCTACCTACTGCTAACGTGGCAATTAGAGAAAAATATACAACCAAGCACTGCCCCCCAGTGACTGACTTACTTAGAGCAGTATAATTAATCTTGAATTTATCACTTGTATCTTTCAGACAGTTCCCTCTGTAGACAGAGGTTCTCACTACAAGAACGGAAGCTGATTTGAGGGGCTGTGCTTGCTTCTTTTCATTCAGTACCTACATTGCATATATTACTTGACAGATCTCTCCAGCTCCCCAAATCACCTTTATCATCACCTCTCAATGACATGCTCCCACCTAAGACCACCCCTACCTGATTTTTTTTCCACTGCTGACTTACCCTTTTGACAGTGCTGTTCCCTTCCCTGTGCCTTTCACTCAACAACCCAATTCTTCTCTTACACACTACACTTAGGTTATTTTCACAGAAACACAGAATGGCTGAGCTTGGAAGGAACCACCATGGCTCATCTGGTCCCACCTCAAACAGGGAAATTTTCCCCATAAATTTCTAAGTATTCTTGATTATTAGCAATAATTAACCTCTGTCACACACAGAAATCTACAAATTCTGATTAATTTAACAGAAACAGACATGCTCAATCAACACCAGACAGGTAACAACATTCAGCACACAGCACTACTGGAATGTAGGCATCCTTCTTTCAAAGTTCAAATTCTGCCATAAAAACCCATCACCAACCCTGCCAATTGCAGGTGTGCATCTGCCAAAATGTTACATGTCAGAATACAAGAGAGAAAACACTCCTGAAAAACTGATACAAGTCAATGTATAGTCATCAAAAGTTTCTTACTTGAGTTGGACATCCTTTGGACAAAATTCTAATCTATCAAAATCTACAAATAGAAAGAACAAAAAACCCCAGTTAGTGTTTTAGGATTGTTTTAATACATGTCTAGAAAAATAAATACTTTAATTACTGAGTAATTAAATATTTAATTACTTTAAATACTTTAATTACTTACCCAAGCCACATTCTCCGACTGCTATCACCTTTGTCTTATTTTCTTCAATCAGATCTTTTAATTCAGATAAATACTGTTCAGAGCCACTCTGCTCAAATTCTCCACAGCGGGTTGGATGACAGCCAACTGTACTGTAAAATACATCTATAGCAAGACAGTATTAAGTTTTAAGGAAGAATAAGTAAATATATAAGGTATAGACAGTATTTGTGTCTGGACTTTTATTGCTCATCGTTTTAAAAGAAAACTCCCTTTGAGCATCTTTATCTTGGTGATGATTTTATTAGACAGGATCTCTAGTGGGGCTGTGTGGATTTTTAGTACACATCATTTAGCATACTCCCAATAGGGCAACTCAAAGCTGAATTATTCTGGTGGAGCAGCCCTCCAGAGGTTGGAAGAGACCTCTTGAGATCTAGAAATATGTCTCATTCACTATGCTTCAGGTTATCCTGAGCTGTAAGATTTGCAGCCATCATGCCATTTCCCTTGTGTGCCCTACGTTAGCTGTTACAGAATTCCACAAACATCAGCCTGATTTACCGAAGTATCTAATCTCAATTTCTTAGTGCCAAAAGGAACATTTCTGCTAAGTACCTTTATGCAGAATGTAAAAGAACAGGGGGAGGAAATGACTGGATAAGGCCCCAGCAACTTGACCTAATACTAAAGCTAGCCTTGCCTTGATGGAAGTAGGGAAGTGAATTGGATACAACCAAATTACCTCCTCAGGTTCATTCCAATCAATATTATTCTATGGTTCTGTTCATAAACAGTACCATAACATGTGTTTTAGTTCAAATACATATTTTAAGTAATTGGTAGAATGGTATTTGCCTAAGGAAAAAAGGAGAGAGGCATTCCTTTCCACAGCAAGAAAAGGAGAGGCAAGAGAAGCATGAAGACATCTCTTCTGTTCAAGCTGGTCATGGCAGATTGGCAAGTAAAACCCAAACAAAACCCCACCAAAACCATACATTCCACACAGCTTATTTCTAGAAGACAGCCTTGGAACAAAAATTTTAATCCAGAAATTCCCTGCAATTTCTGTTTTTATTTAGAAACAGAAATTGCAGGAACAAAGGATTCTTTCCAACAGCCAGGGATCTAAAGAGCAACATACAGCCACTCCCACACATGGCATTCAGCCCATTCTGAAATAGAGTTTCCCATTTTACTCTGAGATTCTGTAAACACCTCCATGGATGGGTCCTTTTGAACTCTTAATTCTGAGTGGAGAAGGTTTTGGTTTTGACTGACAAGGCAAGTTTAAACTGAAAATACCATTTGTCCGTGCCAGCTGCAATGCATCTTTACTGTCCTGTAGACTCCCACCTGTAATCAAAAACTTGGAAGAAGAAAAGTACTGTCAGTGAGTATGTTCTTCTGTGAAGATCAAACAGACTGCTTAAGAAAACACTCAGATGTAAGTAAGAATCTAGACAGAGAACATCAGAAGAGAATTACTAATGTATATATAGCAATTGCATAAATCAGTAACAAACCCAAGTGGTCCTCAGGAGCTAATAAATACACTAGCTATCAAACCCTCATTTTTTTTTCTTTATCAAATATCTTCTACACTAAGTATCTAAACCATTAAAGGAGTAGAATACTTTTATTTGCAGCAATAGCTTCAGCAGACAGCAACTTAAACTTTATTTGCATTCAAGAAATGACACTCAGAAACATTCCCTCTGTCTTACAGGTGGAGAAACTAAAAACTCCCAAACTCCCATAACAAGATATGAGCAAGTAGATAAATCAACAAAGGACTTTGTATCAGAGTCAGGCTTACAGATTTAAGAGTTTCTGGCTCTGATCTTTTATTTTTACCTTAAGATCAAATGTTATTACACCAGAACTGTTGCTTACAGTGGTTTTTGAAACACCACTTGCAGAATCTTGCACCCTAAGTCGTACCAAATCGTGACTACACTGCTTCTGGACAACACTTATCCCTACACATACCATACACCAGACAGGTCTGCGCTACTGACAAACATATCCCAGCAGTATCTCCAGTAAAATAAGTTAAGCTAAAACTGGCTCAGTGTACATACAGCACAGGGCAAAACTTTACAAACCATTACCATAAAACAGAAGCTATAAGGAAGAATAAAGTATTTTCAAATGAACAGATTAAGTTTCTAAGAAAGTAGAAACAATGTAGGCTTCTTGCACCATAAAGGCCAGTAGCAAGACTGAAACAAGCCAACGACAGGGAATGCCAGAATTCCATTTCTGAATCTCCTGTGCATCTCGAAAAAGTTATGTGGTGGTGGTGGTGGTATTGAGATTAAACAGTACTTAACACATAAACATTTACTGCGTCTGTATCTGCTGCAGTGTGGGAACTTCTTAATTTGTCTTCCTGTTTATTTTCTACCTGAAATTTCTGGTTTTCCTATCTGACTTATCTTTACAGAGGAGTCTTTCAGCATCTTCTGAGACCCTTGTTCCTCTTCTAGAGGAGGGTTTATTTATTTCTAATTCACCAGCCTTATTAGTGCCATAGAACACTTTGTGACATTATGTGTTGTATTCTGCTGTAATTCATACTTCTGTCTTGACAATTCATTCAGTTCAGAGAGAGATACGAGCAGGCTGAACCACTGTGACTGCAGGAGTGTGGTGCACTGCTGAAAACACTAATTTCCAGCTAAAAGTAACCAACCTGCTCATAATGCTACTGGTTTAATACACTTAGGACAGTATTTACCAGCAGACATTCACATGTCTCAACTGTTTAGAATTTATGGGCACTCCCAGCTCTTCTGCAGTTACCCATTTCCATTACATATAGAAACATCTGAAGGATCTCAATCAGAAGACTTCTTCAGCTTTGATCTATAGCAGTAACTGCTGAGTAAGAGTGTCACACAGGATAAAAGAAGACAGGAATGGCTGCCTATAATACAACTAGCACAGAAAATTACATTAGTTGATTGCAGTACGTCAGAGGAGAACACCTATGTTGAAGCTGTACAAGAAGAATTCTACATACATGTCATATATGATACCACTGAGCTTTAATAATCAGTATGTAATAACCTGTGCAAATGAAAGACAACACTCTACACAGAACACTTCTGCTTTATGCTATAGAAGAAAGTTATTGCATTTTCCACTGCAAGGTCTAGAAACATTTGGTTGAATAGGGAAGCACTAAAGACCCCAAGTATTATAAAGCAGTTTAAAATATTAAAGAAAGTTTATTATAAGAAATCACCTTTTTCACACCAACTTTGACTGCTCTCTCCACCACATCCAAAAAGTCATCTGTGAAAGTTCACAAAAATGTCATCAATTGACCTGAAGGTTTAACAGCATAATTAACTACTTTTCAACTAAAAATCACTTTAATGCAGCCAAAATGACGATCATGAAGAATCTTTAAAGCACATTTGATTGACCTTGATAAGACAATAACAAAATGCCATAACAGAAGCTCCAATTTAAATCCAAGAAGTCAATGAAAGTTTTTTCCATATACTTTAGGAGACTGTCTAGTTTTACATCCACAGGTCATGAGTGCAAAAAAACCAATGTTACAATTAGTAACTATGATTCAGCAATGCTTTGATAGTTTATTGCTCACAGTTCTCAAGATTTTTCCATGCAACCCTAATATAAACAGGTCAGAACTGTCCACTTTGTTCTAAAATCTACATTACCTCTATAACAGCTTAACAGCAACTAAGAGAATGTATTTTGCTCAGATCGTCTAACTTATTTTGTCTTGCTTTCTTCTTCAAGCCTAGAGGAGAAAAAATCCCCCAACCCTCTAACCTTACATTCTGACTTTAAAAGGTTCCATTTTAATGAGAGGGACCTTGTGTTTGAGCAGGTACAAAGAAACACTTACCTTGATGTTTTTGTGTCCCCCTGTAGATTCCTCTGAACATAGGATCTGTCAGATTAATACCAATATCTACAAAAAAAACCCCAAAGATAGAATTTTGATGTTATGGTCACTCTACACTTTGACAAGCTCGATACTAGAGGAAGATTTCCTCAAGAACAACCAGCCACTGGCATAATTCCCACAGGGCTTCCTCAACACTGTGGGTTCCCCAAAACTGAACGCTTAAGATTTGGCTGGACAGGGTGCTAGGACTTCTAGTCTAAGTCATGCTTTGCCTGGAAAGATTCATAGAAATCACAGAATCAACTAGACTGAAAAAGACCTTTAAGATCATCAAATCTGATTGGCCCAGATGATCGTTGAGGCCCCTTCCAGCTTGGTACTGTATGATTTCATTCTGAGCACCAACTAGGGAAGACAATAGAAAGTGTGTCTTAACAACCCCAACTATCACAGGCCATATAAAGCTAAGTGACTTCGTAAGGGCAGGGAAAATGCAGCACTTCGCATACATCCAACCTTCACTCGGGGGAGCAGCAGCAGAGTGCCTCACAAAAGATGCCTGTTTTCCCCTTTTCTGCCCAGGACACCGTGTGAGCAGCACCAGGGACACCTGCAATGCGGTCACCGGCCTGAGCTGCTCCAGCCCCTTCTCTCTTGGCCTCCAAGGCTTTCCTCGGGCTGCAGCTTCCCCGACCAGGGCTGTAGTTCAGGCATCAGGAACACCCACCTCTGCAGCTGCCAAAGCCACCTTTGTAGGGGGCTTTCTAGTGGGAAGGGAAACGTTCCAATACTAGGCTTTTCTGCCACACGTAAAGGTTCAACCTGAACCGACTTTCTGAAGTTATTTACGTCTTTCCTGCCTTATTTCTAAAGAACATTTTCACCCAACTCCATGCAATTAGAAACAACCACAACTAACGCGACAATGAGAAAAGGGGGTGAGGGGTACCCAGAAATCCGAGTTCACGGATAACAAAGGAGCCACAGAGCAGCCCCTCAGTGCCCTGCGATGGCAGAACAGTTCTCAAACACCTCTTGTAAGCTCAAAGCTAGCCCGGAGACACCGAGAAGGACAAGCCCTGCATGACGGGCAGCCCGGTCACCACAGCGGTCCCCGCTCAGCCCCTCACGGAGCGGAGAGGCGGGCACAGGCGGTGGCTACCTCAGCCCGTTACCAGACAAGGTACGGAGGGACCCGGGGAGAGGCGATCAGCCCGGCCGGGGACACAGATCCCGGACACAACCCCTTTATTCCCGCCCCGCTCTCCCCTCACCGATGAACTTGGCTCGACTCATGGCGGCGGCTCCCGCTGAGGCGCTGGCGGACCAGGCGCGGAGTCCTCCACCTTCCCGCCAACCCCCGCGCGACGGCGGCGGCGGCGGCGGCGTCCTCCGCCTTCCCACCGTGCCCCGCGCGCGAAGGTGAGGGGGAGGATAGCCAAGATGGCGGCCTACCTGACGCACCAGCAAAAGGTGCTGCGGCTGTACAAGAAATCCCTGCGGCACCTGGAGTCCTGGTGCATCCAACGGTGTGTGAGGCGAGAAGGGAGGCGGATGAGGGAAGGAGGGGAGCGGGGGGGCTGTCCTTCCTAGGAGCGGCCTCTCAGGCCTGGGGGTGGGGGCGGAGCGGAGCGGGGGGATTCTATCCCGAAATGGGGCTTTGGGCTTGACAGGGGGCTTGTGCTCTTGCCTTGCCCCGCCCCAGTCGTGAGGTAAAAGCCTTTATGTTCACTACAGGAAAGGGTTCTGTGGGAACAGGTGCTCCTCAAGGGCTCCTGGTGATAACGAA
>JAVHNF010000840.1:0-15096 GCA_034783455.1 Micropsitta finschii | reverse complement strand
ACTGCCAGGGATGGGGCAGCCACAGCTTCTCTGGGCACCCTGTGCCAGCGCCTCAGCACCCTCACAGGGAACAACTTTTGCCTGGGAGCTCATCTCAATCTCCCCTCTGTCAGGTTAAAGCCTTCCCCCCTTGTCCTATCTATAAATAGATAGCTGTCCCTGCCATCGCAGTATCCCTTCTATGATTTGGTGTTGCTTTGTCCCTGCTGTTAGATATATAGCTAGATTTGGAGTGGAAAACATGCACCTAGAGTCTTTTTTTCCCCCCTTCAGTAAGGGAATAGTGTCAGAAGTTGGGGCTTTATATGAGCAACGTGATCAGATTAATGATGAGTTTTGAGTAGTGAAATTGTGTTTTTCTTTATAACATTTTATGCTGTGACTTTTTTTCCCCCATTCTGCATTAGGTCCCTACTAAGCTAAAAGAAGCATTGAAAACCTCCAAGGAATGCATAGAAAAGCGACTAACAGAAGAGCAGAAATTGGTAATGTCTGCATTTCTTTATTTCCTACAGACATTCCATTTCCTCTTATCACTTTTACATAGGGAAAGTGAGATTTTACTCAGAAGTGATTTTGAGTAATAAAAGTTTTCAGCGACAGATTGGCTTTCCCAAAGATGCAGTATCAGGAGGTGTAGAACAGCTGTTGACTGGCATTTCACTGTTATAAGCGATGCAGCTTCATAGACAGTGCCTCCTAAGTTAAGGGATCATTTTAACTAAAGTGTGAGGCTTCATCCTCTACTAGTAGCCATAAAGATAAAAACTAATAATGAAAAAAGAACTAAATATGCAGAGTGGCTGCAGGGTGGTTTTTTTGTGCTCCAAACATATGCCTTGTTTGAGAACATTTAAGATCTTAACACAGTGTTTTCCTGGTTTGCCCTTCATTTTGAAGTTTCACCAGCACAGAAGGCTGACGAGAGCTCAATCTCATCATGGCTCTGAAGAAGAAAAAAAGAAAAGGAAGATCTTAGCACGGAAAGTAAGCAATATTTAATTAGGTTTCTCACACAGAAAAAGACGTGAATATATATATATTTAATGTTTAGCATGCATAACTGCTGGTATGCTGCTCTGTTGTGTCCTGTGTTTTTCTGTATTACTTCCTGATTCTTTTCACTTTTGTAGCTAGGAAATGGACTTAAGAAGTCTAAGTTACAATAGTAGCTGCCTTGTGTATTGATTTAACCTATTTGAGGTAGCTGTATGAAATCAGTTTAGTGAACACCGATAACCTGTGCTGCTTCCTGCTGCTGGTGAGGATATTGGAGCCTTTTCAGTCTGCTCCTGCAGCATGCTGCCTGTGTTTCCCTTCCTTTTTTGGTGGGTCAGTTTTCTGTCTCTCCCCTGTGGTCAGAGGGCACTGGATTGCCTGGTTGCTTGCCTGGAGGTATGAAAGTGCAGAACAGCCTTATTGCTGTTGTCATCATGGGAGCATGTGTTGGGGATGGCTAGAGATATGTTGGCCATTAGTAAACCTTGTGTGATAATAGTGGATGGCCATTACAAATATGTTTGTCTGCTCAATCTTATAATGGAAAGCAATTTATTCATTGCAATCTTCTGTTTCTTCTGCTCCATTTTCAAGAAGTCAAAACGCTCTGCCTATGAAAGTGGGGAAGAACACTCAGCAAAATACAGCAACTCAAATAACTCAGGTAACTACAGAGAGAAGAGCTTGCTTCTATGCAGCTATGGCAACGTGTTTATTGTTGCTGTCATTTTTCTGGCTTAGAAGATCCAGGGTCACCATCAGTTCACACATTAATATTGGACTACCAAAGCCTGATACCACTTGTTTGGGTATTTAATAATAGATAAATTGATGATTTATCTATCATAAAACTGTTATTTATCTATTATTAAGGTACTGTCAGTTAGATTTTTAGCTGCCTAATTTAAAGCAATGTGTCTTCTGTGCTTCGTACCTCAAAAAAAAAAAGATCAGTCTATGCATTCTGTTTGATATTTGAGTGGAATAATGGTAAGATCCATTATTTGGGCCATTTAATAATGCAGCCTTTTTGGATAAACTGTATTTCCAACTCAAAACATACTATAATTCTGTAATAAGGTGTTAAGATGAATGAGAAAATTATCTGTTCAGCTGCTGCTTCAGCACACCATTCTGAAACAACAGAGCCTTTGACAGGTCTTCCTTTACTTAAAGGGAATGGTCAGTACTACCAAACACTGACTTGGCTGAAAAGTGTCCAAAGCAGCCTACTGTTCAAAAGTCAGTTACCAGAGTAACTTGCAGAGTGCAACAACTGACTGAAAGCCATCTCTTAGAAGGAGAAATAGGCTGCCATCCATGCAGTGGCACAGCTTTTAAGGAGAATAGAATTTGGATGCTGAAATCCAGCAGCTTAAACAACAGAAAAGAGATATTTCCCATTGAGTACTATTAAGTGTGCTTCTGTGTGTTTGGACCTTCTCTGATAGTGTGTACTGTAAAGCCTCTGTGTTCAGATTGGGTCTGAGTGATACGGTCCCTATGAATGGGGATCCTTCCCAAGATTTCATTGGAAGCAGGATTGGATCTTCCCTCAATAAAACTGGCCTGTTTCCAACAATGCGTCTTGTCTGACTGTTAAATTTTAATGGCACAGCTTTAGTTACTGTTGTTTTATTTAGCAGGCTCTGGGGCGAGTTCCCCATTAACATCTCCATCATCCCCCACTCCGCCCTCCACAGCAGGTAAGTTCAAGACTCATTACAGTCTCTCTTTTTGGTTTTCTGTTTGTCCCCTGCCCCTCATCTGTGGGTGTTACTTCCAAGGATGGTTGATTGAGGGATGGTGGTTTTCAAAGATGGAACACAGAGATGACATTTATCTTGTGTCAGCTAGAGTGTGGGCACGTTTCCTCTTTTGAGGGCCACAGAGAACCTTTTAATACCGTTACTTTTAATTGAATAACCTTTCTTGAGATATACATGGTATGATTTAATCCACAGAGTGTAAGTCTCTATTACACAAGGCCTACTGACATTGCCACTTTCTAGTCCTTTCTGGGCCTCCTGTTGCAGTATGCATTTGTTCTGATGTTAATGATCTGTTGCCTCTGAAATACTGTTTGTTAATCCCTTGTTTCTGTGTATTGCCTCTTTACATCTCTACTGCTGTCATGTACTTTTAGGATTTTTGGGTGTGACAAATTCAGTGGCTTAGGCTGTATAAATCTCCCGTTTTTGCTGTAGCCTATTGATAACAGCAATACCACTGGTAGAAACAAGTTAAAGACTGATGTGGGTTAAAAATAATATCTTTATTATTTGTGGCCAGTTCTGTTTTCCAGTTTGCTGGGTAGCTGTGCAGACAGTTTTGCTCATGTTTAGGACAAGTGGTGGGAAGTGGCGAAGAATCTGCTTGAGTGGGCAATAGAAATGCTCGTGAAAAACTGACTACAAATCTGAATATTGAGTGACAGTGCACGTACTTCAGTCCGAAAAGCTAGAAGAGGAGCACTGGCAAACACTAACAACAAAATGTGTGAATGGAATGCATTTCTAGAAGGGAAGCAATCCGTAGCATTGCCATCATATAACTCACACCATATGATTTCTACTTCCAAGAACAGCACAACTCCTTAACTAAAGCGCTGCAATCAAATTTGTGTTTGCTGTCGATAGTCTTTCAAAGGACACTGCAGCCTGTGTGATGTAATTCCAGTCACGCTGAAATGCAGATGAGTCATTTCTCCTTCATGCAGAGGGGATGCTGAAGTGTAGGTTTTATGAACTGACTTCTTCCAGTTAGTCTAAACAAGATAATTACAGTTATTGTTTCACAATAACAGTGCTGTTCTTTGCATGTCCTGACTCTTGACTGGAGGGTTTATTTCAAGTTCTGTGTGCTTTAAAAAGGAAAGTAGCTGAAAATGCAAAAGAAAACCTCCTGCCTCCAAAATGGACAGATGCTTAGAAAATTTCCTTCAGTAACCCAACCTTTTAGTTATGTTCTAACCTGAACCTGTTGGAATTTGGTTACAAGCTTTTTCAGGTTGTGAGCATGTGATGCAGGTTTATGTGAGATATGGCTCAAATGACTAAAAAAAGGCTCAACTTTGGGTTCAAAACTTAGCTCTGTTGTTCAAACTCATGGTGATTCGTGGTGACCAGCTCTGTTTGACATGATGCATGTGGCCTTCGTTCAGATCTGAAGGTGCTTTAATGTGCTGCTGGCTTTGATTTTTTTCACTGGGTGTAAGGGTAAGTGTTACAATTTCAGGAATGGGTTTGTGAGTAGAATTCATAGAAGAAACTTCAGATACTAGTTCTGAGAGAAAAGCTAGTGTACCTGGTTTTTGTCACTGGGAATGTTGTAGTTTTAGTTAGTCTAAGCAAGTATGCTGTTACTGACTTGATGAAAGACACACTGGCCCGATGGTAGGACTTTCTTTGTAGCAAGTGATGTGTCTATTGCTTGTATCTCTTACAGTTTTCTTGTCCTTACTAAGGATATTTACCTCTAAGCTTAATTGTGGTGTGATGACTCTCAAAAGGGGAATAAGGCTTTCAGTCTGGCTTTGTGATTGTGTTAGAATCATGGCATCTCAAAGCATCTTTCAGATAAAATGCCATGGCATAATGGAGGCTGATACAGGAGTGTACCCAACAGTACGTATAACATCCCATGTTTCTGACATTCTCCCTTGAATGTTGATTCTTTTTTTCTCCACTTGCACAATTCTTTGCTTCCTTGAAAATCAGTTATTTTCCTTTGTGGCTGTGAGCTGTGGCTGGGATCAGAAGGGATGCAAAGCACTGTGGTGTGGGTTATTTAAAACTTTAGTGCATCTCCTCTAAATCCAATAAGCCCATAAGATACCAGTGAGCCCTCTTACAACAGAGAAAAGTTTAGAGGGTGCCATTTTTGCTTCCCTGGACTTCCCTTCGGGAATAAAGTGAAAGACTTGTACTTAACTTTAGCTGTTCTTTTCTGTGCCAGTTGTTCTGAGTCTTCCAGTCTGACATATGTTCATATACACCCATATGGTACATCTTTTCTGCCCTTCACATTAATGTAAGACGATTTGAGTGCTTTAGTACGTGCTTTTCCTGAGTGTCTGTAACCCATGCAGCATAAGTGTAAATACAGGTATTAATACAACAGGAAATTCCTTGAACTGAATGGATTTTGTCTTCTATGGCTTATCTGCCAGCAGATTTCTTGCTAAACCTCTCTTAAATGCACTTTAATCCTGGAAAGCTCGAATTACCGCATGTACAACTGAAAGCATGTGTGTTGTGTTTGTTCATCAAGTATAACAAAGCTTTCAGCACGGAAAATTGTGGTTGGTTATTCAGAATCATTACTGCATATGTACCATTTAGTAATCAATCTGTAATCCTCATAATTCTTAATTAATAAGAACATACTGGTTTTTGTACTAACTTAGCAGCTAACAGTATCTGTATTTCTCACTTCGACACGGGAACCAGGTGATTAACTTGTGTCCTCTCTCTTTTTCTGCTGTCCTCAATAGAGCATGCATCATTTTGAACGTGAATTTTCAGAAAAGTAAGCTAATGCTGATTTCTCTCTTTAAAGATGCTCTGTTTCTGTATGAGAAAGTTAAATGCAAAACTTGAACTTGGGGGGGATTAGAAGAAAAGGATCTAAACATTCTGATGGATTACTTTAACGAAATACAGCATCTTTAAAAACTCTCTCACTAAAATGATTTTCTTGCACCCCATTCTCAGTCAAGTGTTTAATGCTGCTTGCACAATTACTGTCACTTTAAATTCATAATTAAGTTTTTCTTTCAATTCAGGCATCAAGTTTACAGCATCTGATTTACTTCCTATTCCTTTTAACACACTCTTTTAACAAAAATGTCCCTGTAAAAAACCTTTGGTAAGTTCTTGTTTGAGTGTTTTATTCTTACAACTGCATGAATGAGTAAACTGTGTGTTTGCAGGCAACTTCTTCCAACATGTGTTATCAGAAAGGTGTAGTGATAACTGAGCACTTCTCTCAAATATGTTTTTTTTTTTTACTAGTAAATAGAAAAATATTCACTGTTGGGCAGAACAGTTTAACCTGTAAATGTAATTGCATCTGAGAACATAAAGGTGAATTGAGATTTCCTTTGCCAAACTCATGTCTGGAAGGAAAGGACAAATTGGTTTTGATGGACTAACTGAAATGATTTAAGATTTCCAGAATCATGCTCTTAATAGGTTCAATATGTAATGCTAAGTAATGCTCATAGCTAGTCAGATACCATTCTAAAACCTGTATTTATGTTTCAAGGTAGATCTCAGGTGTAGCTCAGGTGTAAGAATATCATTGTATGTAATTAGTCTCCCAAGAGCTTAACTGCGTGATGAGGAATTTAACCATTTTCCAGCAGGGAAGGTGGCCTCTCCCCCTACTTTTCTGTCTTTTCTATCCTCATTGTAAAATAAACAGACCAAAGTTTGAATGTAACACATGGAATCTTGGCCTAATAATATTTAGTGATCCAAGCATTTTGTAGCTTTTTTACCACCCTCTTTGTCATAGTATTTCACTGCATCTGTTACCACTGTGTTCCATACAGACCCCTGGCCCCTTTTCAGGGTCATTCCCTATTGTATCTTGTCCAGCTACTTGCATAGCCTCTTCAACCTCACCCTGGGAGCATCAGTCCCAGCCAGGAATCTTATCTTTGTTCTCTGCAGTTCTTGCATCACTTGGAGCTGCTTCATCTATGATGAGCTGGTCTTGGCTGTTTTACAGCAGTTCATTTGATCAGTTTGGTGCTAGCATTGCAATGCCAGTCCTACAGCGTTCTGCTTTTACTACTTTGACTACTTTAAGCTGAACTGTGCTTGTTCTTGTTCTTCCTTTGGCAAGGTGTCACATTTTGCTTTGCTGTGCTTTGCTGACACATTCTACACACATGAGAAACAGGAGAACTCTGACCGACAGGATGGTTTTCCAGTGTTTCCAATAATAAACCTACGTAATTTGGCTGGTGTAAAAAGTAGAGTTAGATAAGTCTGATGGCCCCAGAGCATCAATGTACAATTTATTTCAGTCTGTGCTAACATTGTGTAATGTTTTGATTACTGAAGAGAGCAATTGATCCACATGCAACAGGCATGTTAAATTGTTTCAGTTGATCTCTGACATCTCTACTAGGACTTGAGTATTTCCTCTGGAAAGGACAGTGAAGACAAACCCAGTATGTACTTCCATGTTGTGTTGTCAGAGGAGGTTTTCGTGACAATGAGAATTTCTCCTGAAGAGTTGGAAGTGCTACAGTCACAGCATATATCAATGTACACTGGCAAAATGGGATGTATTTTGAGCTTGCTCCCATATGGGAAATGTCTCTCGTCAAAGACTGGTGCAAACAGAAATTGAGGGAGCTCTGAGTTATGACTTTCATCTAGTAAAAATGCTTTTTCTTTTAATTACAGGAATTATGTTTTTCCTATTACTTGTTGGTCTGAGAGCAAGTGTTAGTGAGGAATTGAGAAAAGTAGAACACAGAGAACTTTGCTGTTTTTATTTTCTGTAGCTGAGCTTTATCCTTCATCAAATACCTCTTGAGTCCGTGTGCCATAATGTTAACTGCTTGATATTTGCTTACTTCATAGCAAGCAGTTGTACGTCAGTAACCTCTCTCTTGGTCTCTTGGTGGGCCTCATGTTGTTCTTTGTTGTCCTTCAGTATCATAGCTGTTGCCACTTAGCTGTGTATTCGTTTGTAGGTTAGTTACCAGAAGTGAGTGGATGTGACTCAGAAAGCAAGGGTGACTCGTGGGAACACAGAGGCAGGCAAGAGGTGTGAGTGGCAGATTGCTGTGATTCATTCAGCCTGTGAAACAAGCATTTGTTACAACATGTTTTGAGAGTCAGTACTGTGGAAGTGTAAAGCACTTCCAGGAAACTCTATCTGCAGTTAGTATTGTAAAATTGGAGTATAATCCAACCAAGCAGTCATGTAAGTAAGAACAGAGTGAGATTTACTTCCAGTCTTTGTTACTGTTCATGAGCCAAAGATCAAATTGCTTCACTGGGGACAAGCAAGACAAGCTGAAGCTGAGAAGTCCTGTTAAGGATCTCGTGTTTGAGTCATGTTTTGCATCCCCGAGTTCTGAGGTTCTTCAGGCGTCCTTTCAGAGGTGTCTCAGATGACATGACCCACCTGCAGATAGAGGCATTTGATCACTTTGACATTTTTCATCCATTCTGTTCTTCACACTCCATTGGCATTCAAAGGATGACATGACTAGAGCAGGAGTGACCAAGTACAGCTCAGCAGTTGCAGTGCTCTGCGGCAGGACCTCCTTGGCATAATCACACTACATCTTCTCTCCTCAACAGGAGCATCATCGATACCCCCAGCACCACCACCGCCACCACTGTCACCAGCAGCTCCTCCTCCTCCAAGTACAGAGGCACCAATGCAGCCAAGCCCACGGCCTGATGTCAGCACAAGCCGAGGAGCCTTACTCAGCTCCATTCAGAACTTTCAGAAAGGAACTCTGAAGAAAACACAGACCTGCGACTACAGCGCTCCCAGGATCAGCTGAGGCTGCTGGACACACTGGGATTGAATTCCCTCTCCCCCTCCTGTGCTGTCTTGGAACAAGACCCTCCTGACCAGTGACTGATCCACCAGCACTTGTCACACTGTAGCTCCATTTACCCTGTTTCAGCTTTCCTTGAGTAGCAGCACTGCCCTGGCTGAATCGCGTTGCCACGTTGCAATAAGCACTCTCCATTCTTCACTTGGTTTCAAGAACACTCTCTAGCTACAGGTTCAGGAGCACAGCAACTTCTACACAGCTGAATAAAAAATTGAAAATAAGAATTGCCATGATCATGGTAAATTAATGCATTTTTCCTGAGCTCTGTTCCACCCATTTTTCCATATTACAGGCCTGTAGTTTTAGCCTGCTCAGATTTTCAGCTCTTTTCATGCACTTGTAACTCATCTTAATTCTTGCTGCATTGAATCAGCAAGTTTTGTTTTAGATAATGCACCCCACCGCCACCCCCAATCCTTAAATCATACTGCACAGGTGAGGGAACTGGAGAATTACATCCTATTCCTACCCTAGTTGCTAGTGGAGTAAAAATGCTGTCTCATTAAACTTGTTTAAATGGACATCCTACCTGTAACTCTAAGGGGAAATGTTTTTAAATGAGGAAATGAGTTTGAAAGGGGAGTTAACAGGGCACTGGGATATTATTCTTGTTTTAGTTAAATGCAAAGTTACTTCCAAGTTAATTCTAGAGCTTAAACTTTATTGAAAGAACCTGTCTTCTTTTTTTTTGATTTAAAACCTTAAACAAATTGCACTTTAAAGGATTAAAGATAATCCATTTTTTTAAATTCAAGTACATTCGTGTTTGTTACTATGCAGAGAATGTCTGTACAGTTTCATGCAACCTGTGATATCCAGTAATTTTTATTAAAATATTAATGGAATTCCTCCAGCAGTGTGGTGGTGGGTATGTTCACCCAGGATTGCACCTGAAGCCAGACTTCCTAAGAACCTAACAGCAGTTAGGTAATATCTGAAAGGTATTCCTGGCCCTTCATGGAAACAGGATCCAAGTTGTTCTGCTCCTTACAGAGGTAAGTAAGTCTCCTCTCCAGCAGTTCACTGGAAAGCCACCAGTGTTTGGGGCAAGCCAGGTTGATACAGGCAACTCCCACTCTGTACCAGAAGCTACCCAGCAGAGCCCTCCCTGGACTGAACCCTGGTGCGAAGTCATCTACTGAAAGGCTGCTGCCACTTCCCCAGCTCTCCAAACACTGTCTACACAACTGCTGCTTCAGAGCTCAGTGAGTCTCAGTAAAATAGCTTATTTTGCACTGTAAGAACTACAGTTTGAGCATGCTATTGTTAGCTCGTGTGACACAAAGCATTTTTATCACTTAATGCGGCTGTTAGTAAAGAAAAATTGTGTAGTGTTTCCCATCACATACTGATGAGAATTTTTATTAAAGCTCTTGTGCAGAAGCTTTCCTGCAGGAGCAGAGTGCTCAGAGTGCAGGGCCAAAGCCCCTCTGTACAAACTGCAGCACTTAACTGCTGAACTGCCAAGTGAGGTTTCACTCACGCCTGTCTGATCCTTCGCCTTCAATAAGCCTTGTGACCTGGGCTCCTAGGGAGCCATGGCATCCCAGGGCTCGCACTGGGACCTCCCACTGCTCACTGCAGTTCTTCCTTCAACCACCACTAAAGCCAGTTAAGGCAGCTGGTCTGGTAATTAATTACAAGATAAGCAGAAATGGAGGACTTTTTCCTCACTCCAAGTTTACAACAGGATTTCTCCACATACAGCAGCACTAACCCACCTGTACTGTTGAACAAACAAGCATGACCACACTGTTACTTATATGACATGTGGCTTAGAGAGTGACCCGGTATAAACATCCTGGGAGGTCACCAATACTTTCCCCACTATACAAAAGTTCATATAACTATACAACAGAAGTTATGCATACAATCTGCCCAACGACAAACACTTGGTAAAGCAGGACTTTAAAGCATGTATTTACAACTTAGATGTTCAGTACTTTCTTCACTGCAAATATTATGTCCTTCACTTGAGGCATGCTGTTATCTTCTAAGTTTTTTGCATAGGGCATAGGAACATCTGTACCGGTAACACGCACAGCTGGAGCATCCAGGTAGTTAAAGGCAGGTCCTGAAACAAGAGAAATATTAGGTTGCTATAAACTATGCTTTTCTCTCAGTTCAGTTTCTAAACCTTAATCTGTTCAAACAATCCCGTTCCTGTAGCTCTAATATTCCAGAGAAAGCTGTTCTTGCTTGTTTATCTTCATGCACTATGGTTCAGGCAAAACAATTCTATCCTGCTTCTCTCACAGTCAAGTTCCTGGGATAAAGACTACTTGCAATGAAGATGAGCTGGATCCACCTTGTGAAAATCTTTGGAGCAAGACATCTAGGCTCAAGCTCCTCAGATCTAAAACCCTAATTTGTATTCATCTGGCTTTATCAAGACGTCATCAGCATTTAGACTAGAGACTGAAATCAACACAGGTAACTGCAAAACTCATACCCTCCATGATCCTGGCACAGATTTCAGCTCCTACTCCAAATTGTGGCCAACCTCCTTCTACAGTTATTAGATGGTTTGTCTTCACAATGCTGGCTTCCACTGCTTCAATATCCATTGGTCGGATGGTACGCATGTTTATAACCTGGGGAGGAAAAGAAAGACTCTTGAGTTTTGCTACGATCTAAGCCTGTCAGTTACTACTTAATAAGAGTTACAGTGTCCTTTAGCACTTTCATTTATTCTCACTGAAGACAAGACCTAACATTAATAATATTTCTAACTTTTTATTCTGGCAGAGACTGTGAGGAACAGTTTCTGGTGGCTCCTGGAAAATCTTTGATAGGTGAGTCTTGCTATGTCAAGATCCAACCATACTAACACACACTGTCATTGTTCTGGTTCCCATACAGCTGGGTCACTCTTAAAAATCATCAGTAGTTCTGCCTTAATTGTGTGGTGGAAAGGCCAGATGCAGAACCATGAAATGCCCATGGTGTTAAGGCACTTTAAAGATTTTTTTTCCACACTTCAGGAAAAGAGAAAAGCAACAGAAATCTCACCCACCTCACACTCTACACCTTCTTTGGCAAGTACAGAAGCTGCTTCCACACAGTATCCAACAAGTCTTGAGTGTGACACTAATGTAATATGAGTTCCTAAAACAGGAACAAGGGTTAAAAAGTAACGCCTTAAGAAGCTGTTTTCCTGGACCTCAAGCTCCTTTCAAGGTAATGTTAGGAGTTCCTTAGAAATCTAAGTTCCTTAGGTTTATTTCAAATCCTCACTATTCTGTGCCCATACACAGCATGAAGAATGGCAACAGCAGGACTCCGCTAAAACACATACTTTATCCTTTAATTCAGGGAACTGGAGAGATACTTAATAGTTTTTCAGATTCTCCTTTTCAAACATTCATGTAATTCAGTGGTAGATGATGGACAAGCGGGCAGGAACACTACAATGATCTCTTTGCATTTTTGACAAAAATTACATACTAAGGTGAGGACAAGAGGCTTTTCAGCCATCATGGAACAAATCCTTTGGAAGGTTATAGTTTTAGGTAAAATACAGAGAATAAGGTGATCTTTCTTTATATGGGCAACAGACAATAAAGCACGCTACTGGATGAAGTAATATTTCAACATTTAACATTTGAAATACTTCTCTGTGTCTCACAAAAATTGTATTCTGAATAGCTATGAGGTTAAAAAAGGTCCCTAGGAAGTTTAGTTAACAAGGAAATACAACTATTCTCAGCTTACCTTGCCTTTCTATTTTAGCTTTTCCAATTGGAATAACGAAGTCCTTTGACTGTGCCTCTTCAGACACTTCAAAAGGAACACCGTATAGCAACTCATTTTCCAGCATCACAACTAGAAGAAAACATACTTGGATTAATGTATATGTCTGCAGGCATGGGACCATCCTGACACTAACAGTACTGCAGCAGACTCACTCACTGTACTAAACCCATTGGGCAACAAAGACTTGAGCATGTCTGCAGAAGCAATTAAAATAAATCATGGTCTTTACTTCATAGAATCCCAGACTGGTTTGGGTTGAAAGGACCTTAAAGCACATCCAGTTCCAACCCCTGCCACAGGCAGGTTGCTCCAAGCCCTTGAACACTGCCAGGGATGGGGCAGCCACAGCTTCTCTGGGCACCCTGTGCCGGTGCCTCAGCACCCTCACAGGGAACAGCTTCTGCTTAAGAGCTCATCTCAGTCTGGTTAAAGCCATTCTCCTTATCCTGTCGCTACAGGCCCCTGTCCAAAGCCCCTCTCCAGGTTTCTTATAGTAGGCTGATTTAAAATAAATTGTCTACAAGAAGATCAGGTGTTTAACTTTGGTACATGATGGCAGAATCGCCCATTTTAAAAAGGTCTTACATTTTGCATGTGTGTTTGTGAAAAATAAAGACAGAGGTTGCCCTGCTTTTAATGACATTCTGAATTTATCATCTGGATTTCATTATCTATAAAAATTACTTATACGGACACTGTATATGCAGGAATTCCTCCTGATTTATCTTTATCCTTTTTAACCCCTTTACAATAGGTTCATAAATGTTTCTAACCTTCCTGATTGGTACCAAACCAGCACTAAAGATATAGAGCTGTGGCAACAGCACAAAATTAATCTACTGCTAATAAAGGAAGTGACTGTTAGGAAAATAATAAATACTTCTGTGCCTTTCTAAGTACCCTGAACCTGAGTGTTTTAGGGTTTAATAATCTTGTTTCATTTTAAATGGGGCAGCAGGGGAAACCCGACACTTTCTTTCAGGATCAGGTGCGAGGTATTGCCACGATCTGCCTGTGTTCACCTGGATTATCGTCCCGGATGGCTGCTTTCAGCAGACCTTTGGCATCTTCTGCGCTCCAAGGACTAACAACTTTCAGTCCTGGGCAGTGTCCGTACCAAGCAGCGAAGCACTGGGAGTGCTGGGCACCCACTCCAGCTGCTGCCCCGTTGGGACCCCGGAAGACGATAGGAACACCGATTAATCCTGAAGACATATAACAGGTCTTGGCAGCTGAGTTTATGACCTGATCAATCGCTTGCATGGAGAAGTTGAATGTCATGAATTCACACACTGGTCTCAACCCCGCCTATTAAATATATTTATGTATATTAGTATGCTTTAACGTAGAAATAGGTTTAATTTTTTTAATTGGAAGTAGAGGAATGCACATTTACAAACCATAGCAGCACCAACAGCAATTCCTGCGAAGCCCATCTGAAAGAGAAGGAAACCAAAGGGGTTAAGTGCTGGGGGAGCAACTGAAAGCAGCGCCAAGGCAGGAGACAGGGGAGTCTCACCTCTGAGATCGGAGTGTCGATCACCCTCTTGTCCCCGTACTTCTTCCAGAGGCCCCTCGAGATCTGGAAGGAGAGCGCACTCAGCGCCCGCCCGACGCCTTTTCACGGCTCGGTAACAGCCCCAACGTACCTTGTAGGCACCATCGTACTGGGCCACCTCCTCGCCGAGCAGGAAAACGCGCTCGTCCCTCTCCAGTTCCTCATCCAGGGCCTGGTTCAGTGCATCCCGCACAGTCACCTGTGAGACAGTGAAGCCAGTAGGGCAAAGCCTCGCCTCCCCTGAGGGGGACAGGAGCTCGTTTCCTCCAGTTCCCTCTTTCGAGCTCGCTGTTACCTGTATGGCGGCGGGCGCGGAGAGGCGCAGCCCCCTGCGATGCTGGAGCAGGCGCCCGCCGGCGCAGCCGTGCGGCGGGATGCGGGTGAGCCGGGATCCCAGCGGGGCCAGCTGCCGCAATGCCGAAGCCGCCGCCGCCATCTTGCCTGTGTCCTCTAGCGCCGACGAACCGTCGGCGCCGCCGGTGACGCCGAGGCCCCGCCCCGCGCTGCCTGGTGAGCCGCCTCGCCCCGCCCATCCTGAGCTCTCGCGAGAACACCCGGCGCGGTGTTTAAACGCCACTTCCGGTTCCCCTCAAGAGTGGTAGTAGTGGTGGCTGCGCTCGGCGGGGACTGCCGTGAGCCCGCCCCGCGCTGAGGGGGGAGGCGCATGGCCGGGGGTTGAGCGCCGCGGCCACGGCTTCGGCTTTTAGCGACAGGGCTGCTTGGGCCGGGCGGCTCCCACCCCGCGGGGGGACTCAGCCGGCGGCCTTGAGGGGAGCGGTGCTCCGCGGCCCGGGGGCGCCCGCCCCTCGCCCCACAGGCGTGAGGTGGTGCGGCCTTTGTGGGGCGTAGCTTGGTCAGGACACGCCCCCGCCCCGTGCCCGCCCGCGTTGGCGGCTCGGCTCTGCTCTGCGCTCGCGTTCCGCTGTCCTCGCCGCCGTCGGGCTCTGCCTCAGCGCCGGGAGCCGCTCCCGTGAGTGCCGGGCAGGGCCGCCGCAGGACTGGGGGGCCGGGCACCCATGGGGCGGGCAGCGCTTTAGGGCGGGACGGCCCCATCCCGGGAGGGTGTGAGGTGCAGGGCACGGGTTCGGGCTCCCGGGGTCTTTTCGGTGCCGGGAAAGGGCGACGGGTTCGTTGGGCCGTCGCAGTGCAAGAGCAGAAGGAAGCCAAGGTCCTTTTTTTTTTGTTT